>JANIJG010001130.1:65915-143805 GCA_024611175.1 Megaceryle torquata | reverse complement strand
CTTCCGTTTCTCCACAAAAACTATATCCCCGAGGGAGAAAACAACACCCGAAAAAACCCACCTTTTCTGTTTTGTGGGGGGAAGAGGAAAGAAAACGGGGGGGGGGGGGGGGGGGGAGGGGTGGGAAGCAAGCTCAAATTCAGAATTCTTAACTGCCCCTGGAGAAGATGCTGACAAAATATCTCAATCCAGTAATGGCTGGACACAGTAGAGCAAAACATCCTGGCCACCAGCTCAGGAACTGGGACCAAACCTACAGCTTTAGCAGTCAGAGATCTTCAAAAAGGGCTTCAGATAAAGAAAACATATTTGCTCTTCTGCATTTATTGTTTTGGTTTTTTTTTTTTCCAGTGAGTGTATTGTGTGCTGATTGTTGTCTATTTTTGCCTGTCTTCAGCAACTTCCTTTTCTATCAAGGTGACTCGTGGCCACGTTGTGTGGTTTTATGCAACCTGTTGTCTTCAATGTACATGTTCTTGGTACATGTTAATTAGGGGGGGCAGAAGGGGACGTGCTCTGCCATGTATGCTGCACACTGCCTCTGCTCAGTGATGTTCAGTTCTTTGGTCTTGCCTAATTATGGAGTAAACAGTGGCTTTATGACCGTGTGAGGCAGAAGGAGATTTGTGACGTGCACACAGGCTTGTTGAAATTGTCTGTGGGTTCTGTGCAGGATCATTTCCCATACTCTGCTTGGTCCCTCTCAGTGTATGTTCTTTAAAGTACTTACTCTTTGCTGATTGCTCATAGAGGGTGAACCTGGAAATGGACTGTACATTAATTTTGTGTAAATGAGATGGGAGATGGGCAAACTCTTACTAATTATAATCAGTAAATGGTATCTTTTGAGAATTTTAATTTGTTATTTTGGTTAGACCACTCATAAGTGTCTTTCAGAAATTAAAATAAATACATTAGGTAAATAAATCAATCCTTGAATCTGGCATGAATCTGCTCAAAACAATAATTAAAAAAACCCCCAATTAATAATAGCTTTATGCCTCTGAAGTGTGAAACAGAGATAACATCAAGGGCTTAAGAGGCAATTTTGTTATTATATCTGACTTGTTAGTCAAGATTTTGTTAGCTTCTGCCACAATTTTTTTTCTAGCCTTATGGATGAATCATCATCAACAACAATATAAGCAGGTTTTACTTATCAAGTTTGTTAATAACATAGAAATGAAAATAAATGAATATTTTCTCAACATAAAAAGCTTAGCTGTACCCAACTTGTATCAGTTCTGCAGCATTAAGTACATAGTTTTGAGGGGCAGAATCAGAGCTCCAGTGGTGTGTGCAAATAAAAGTAACAAATGTAGCTAATATTCCATTTTGACTTTCACAAGGACAAAAGCACTACGAGGATTGTCCATGCTGTGCATTTCAGATGGCTTTAGGTACAAACTGTGGTCCTCTACCTCTGAAATGTATGTATTTGTCCTGAGTACTGCAGTATAAGCAGTGTGTTCACTGTCTAAAACCAGTCCAAAACAGACTGTAGAGCTTGAGCCATTAATGCTGTTTGGAGCATACTTAACATGTTTTGGCTTAATTTCATGTTTTCAAATAAATGTCCCAATTGGAAAGATCGGGGGCTGTGAGGTAGGGAAGGTTGTGAGGAGATTGGGATTGAAGTTTGAGATGATTTACGGCTGAGGCAAGAGATTGGGGTTGCCAAAGGTGAGTAGGGACTGCTCTTCTGGGAAGTATCTCAGCTTCCTTTGAAGCTCCTCACCGCCTCTCTGCTCTTTGCATGAGGTTCCCTCACTGCACACCTTTTTCTGCATCTGTAAAGCTCTTAGACTTTCAAGACCCTTTAAACATCTCAAGCATTATCATCTCTTCTGGAATTCACTGTCTCAAATCATATGACTGGAAGGTTGCCTGAAGCTTTAGAGATAAGCTCCATCTTCTTAGACACCAACTTACTATAAACTGTGTCATCTGTTCTCTGTGTTTTTATGAGCGCACCACTTTTTATTGATGTGAAGGGAGGGGGGAGCTTTCCAGAAGCACTCAGCTGTAAGCCAGTTTGGCTCACACCAAAGTCATACCTGTATATGCTGCATTATGATGATGGTATTGTGCCTATGCCACCTTACTGCTTGTTGCTTTCCACTGTGTGCATTTGGTTTGTCGCACCAAGCATAGCCTATTTGCCTTTACTTCTAAGACCCTTTGCCTTCCCAAACTATGGGAAGTCCTCCTCTGTCAGGTTGGTCCTACCTTTGAGAAGCCTGTTGTACCTCTACCTCTAGAAGCCACTTATTAAATTTTCAAGTAAGTGCTACCTTTCATGTTGTCCCTTATGTTTTGAGAAAAGAAGAAGGTTTACACATGGTCACAAAGATGTTAGAAAGACACCTGGAAACTTCTGTTTTTCATGGGTGCCTTCAGAACATATCATTAGGGAGGAAGCAGTTTTAGGTTAATTTTTGCTGTTCTGTTGATTCTCTGGAAATTTGTGGAGGAGGAGCTCCTCTGCCTTGCAGTGCCCAGACTCCAATGTTCTAGTCTAGATGTAGACATGGATAGGGCATGAGTTGGGGGCGGCATTTGGGCAGTTGTAGCTGTTGTCCAGTGGAGCAGCCCATCCTGCTCCACTGGACATGTCATGGTGGCACATGCAAGGTGATTGCAGATGCAGAAAGAGAAACGTGCATGGTGGGGGGAGTGTGTGAGTTGTCCATATCCATGCACAGGCTAACACCCCTGACACTCTTGGTGATGCTGTGTGTCCTGTGTCTTACACAAAGCTAAGTGTGGAGCTCCATGTGGTGGGCAGGTTAGAGAAGCCAGTCAGAGCTTCATCCTTAAGTAGACTCGAGTCTTCGGTATCCCTAGTAACTGTAGTAGGAGCCACTAAAGCAAGCTGCTATTTGGCAGCTGAACTAACAGCACTTAGTGTGACAGAGGTGCACAGTGCTATGGCAGAGTGCTAAAGCTGTGGCTAATAAGGAGAAAAGTTCATGAGAAAAAAATTTTTAGCCCTATTTTTCTGATAAAACCTGCCTGCAAGGGTTAGATCATTAATTATTTTTTTAATGAATGTGTGTGAAGCTGGGGAGTTGGTGAAAGCAAGATATTCTGCATAAATTCTTCAGAAAAATCCGAGGATGCAGAAATATGGAGTAATTTCTTACAGTGTCTTGGCAACCAGCTCTATGAAGAGGAGGCATTTTACCAATTAGGTTAAATAATTAGGAATAACATTGAGAAAATGAAGAAAACCAGATTAGAGTGATGTCAGGTGGGAGGCAGCTAAGCTTCTAAACAAAATAAAAAAAAAATGCTATATCACTTCTGGAAGACTTCAGCAGAGGCTGACAGGAGACGGGGCGGGGAGGAAAGGAATGAAGGGAATTAATGAGATAGTGGGGAAAAAAAACGACTGTGGTAGAAGCTTATTCAGCTAATATGGAAAGTAGACAAACTCTTAGTTGTGTTGAAAATGTAATTTTAGTGAGAATTAAATATTTTGAGGGAAAGAATTAATGTATGCAAGATGATTTTTTTTTTAGCTCCCAACTAATATTTCCCTGTTTTCAAGATAACAGAGAAGTTCTCTCTTGCTCATTCTGTTACTATACTGTTCAGATTTTTTTATTCTAGAATGAAACTGAAGGAAAAAATCCTTCCCTTTGTTTTCTGCTAGAAAGGTTTTAAAAAAGCTTTTCACTTTGATGTTGGAAAAGGTAGAACATAGTACAAAAAAAAAGGCATTGGGTTTCTACTTTCACTTTAGAAGATCTTTTAGAACTACAAATACAGATTAATAAAACTCACAGGTGTTAATTTTACTCAAGTCTAAACTCCACATTATTTCACTAGGAAAAAAACCAACTAATAGTATAGGGAATAAAAACTTTTAAAACCAGAAAATATCTCAATTTTATAAAATATTTAATTCTGTATTTCCCTATGAAAAATAGAACAGGGACCATTGAAGTTAATCACAGATATGGAAAAAAAATTGAATAATTTCTCTTTCTTTACAAAATGTAAGTATAAATGTCAAATATGGAGTGGCTATGATATTATTACTACTACTACTAACTTATTCCTATGAATGCACAAGCAGAAAATAAAAATAGTTTCCCAAAGGCCTTTTGTGCTGCCTTTGGGAAATTTCCCTTACAGATTCTCAGAGGAAAAGCCAAGCATAGCTGTCTATTGCCAACCTTATAACTCACTAACATCAACACCTACTTTCCATTGACCTCAGTGAATTATGGATCACAACCTCTGGGAAAATGAGTTCAGATTAATATCATTGAGAATCAAGGCAGGTTAGCTTGCAAATTTGGTTCTGAGTGGTTTTATTTAAGTTAGGTAAATATGTTTTAATGTTTTGTTTACTAATATGTACTTGTAGAAATAAACACTTGCATAAAATGTGAAATGCATGAAAGATTGCTTCACCCAAACCATCAATAGAGGAGATGAAGAGGCTCTGCTCCATAGATGATAAATCTGAATGCCTAAAAAGATTAAAGGAAATATTTGCAATTTGATCAAACAAACTGTGGGGAATAAAATGAACTCCATTGGGACTGGGTTTGCAAAACTGAATAAAAAATGTAAAGAAAACAGCTTTGCAAAGTCAACTACAATTAATAGTTCAGTATATAATTAATGTACCATACTGCAGAGACTTGGGAACAAGCAGGCTGGAAGGCCTGAAAAGACATGCTAATAAATGGGTTGTTGAATTTCATTTTCATTGGGTTTGAAGACTTTATCCTGCAAAGCTTACAACAGTTTCTTACTCCACAGTAGTAGTCAGTGGTAGGAAAAACTGAACATGAATGATACCTGCAGGTATCGGTAGTGCTAGCATGTTTGCATCATTGATGCAGCAGGACCAAAAATCCTGAAAATAGTGTCAAACTCCCTGTTCCTTGTACAATCCCTATTCTGGGTTTAATTCCAGATGTCATTGCCCATAACAAAGGAAATTAATGGCATTCTTAGTGCCTCTTTCTTAGTGCCTCATAAGAGCTGAGAAGTAACTGAGGAAACTTCATGTACTGGCAAAATAAGCAGGGGTGGGAGAGACCCTGAAGTACTAAATATTTCCTTCAGGTATCAGCATATGAACAAAAACATCAAAGGCATCAAGATTATTTAAAATAACCTGTTGCAATGATAGCTATTACTTGCATAAAGGCTGTTCAGCATCATTTAATGGCACATCTAATGGTGTGACACTGGGAGTGCCAAACTGTGGAGGCTTAAACGTGTATTTTAGAAATAAATCCTTATTATTTCTGTTAAAGAGTTAATGTTCAAGAGGCATCCCAAAACTGTTATAAGTGTTGGGTCACATCTTGACATTTTTATTCTGTCAGATCTCTCATTTATTTTCCCTGGACTTTCAGGGTTGGCTTAGTCACTCTTGGGTAAAACCCAAGAAAGAACAGGCTTTGCCTGCAATTTGCCCTCTGGGAAATAGTCATCCCTGCTTGTGGTAGAAAGATGTCAAAATCTTCCCAATGTTTGAGACCTAAGCCATGATACTAGGACAAACCTAAAAAAGAAATCTTAAGAAACAGTTTAATTTTGTCCAAACTTTTTTTTTTATTCTTTAACTCATAGTTGCACCAGGTCATTTTTCTGCTTAATGCTGAAATTAGGAGTTCTGGTTTGATACAGTAATCCCACCACAGAAGTGATTGTAAAAAAGGTGAGTGAAATTCAGTATTGGTGCATGCAAATTAATATATGTAGGCAAAAAATAGCTAGCTATACCTATACAATAGTGGTTTCTAAATTAGCAGTTACCTCTCAGGAAAGACATCTGACTGTTACTGCAGATAGTTCCTTGGAAATATCAGTTCAGTATGCAGTACCAGTCTAAGAAAGGGAAATAGGATTTCTAGGCAAGTAATTGACATTAATATCGTTGCACCACGCTGCACCGTTCTACAACAAGGTTTTGTAAGATTAAAAAAGATGTCTAAAAGAATGAAACGTGAAATGACTTTCTCAGACAAGGTCTCTTCATGACTGAGAAGACACAGTGGAGGACAGCTGGTGAAGAAGAGCAATTTCTTTCTCAGAAGGGGAGCTGGGGGTGGCCGATGTAAAGGCTGGGGCAGCCAGACTTGGAGAACAGGACAGCACAATACTTTGTCACATGATGTTTTGATGAGAAAAAGCAGAAGTGGATTTGTGGAAAGGAATTATATGTTCTTGGTAGAGAAGTCAGGTCAGTGGCTAATACATACCATGGTCTGAATGCCATGGGCAATTTAGAAAGTCCTTAGACTCCAAGTTTGTGGAAGTCTCAAAGGAGATGCCCTGTACATCCTCTTTCTTGTACTCTTACCAGAAGTATCAGGAAGGTGCTGCAGTCGGAGGAAGGATTTTGGCTTAGATGGGCAACTGGTGTGATGCTGCGTGTCACTTCTGTCACTGTACACATCTCTGTGGGCCATACACATCCCAGGAGGTGTCTGGAGCTTCACAGCAAGAACACTATCATCCTGAAATGAGTAGCTTCATTGCAGCATCAAAGTGGATTTTAGTGAAACAGGACATTTAAAAATGCTATAAAACAACCACAGAAAAGTCAAAGGAGAGTGATAAAATACACTCAATTATTCTCCTCAGATAGTCTCCAGACATCAGTATAATTTCATTGACTTTAGTGAAATTAGTGTTAATGTAGGAATGGAAATGCAGCAAATCTAATTCCAGCATCTCCTTCCTGGAATAGTGAGCAAGAAAACAGAGAGGTAATCAGATAGAAACAAGTGCTGATCAGAAGGAGTTCGACAGGGAGGAGGAGAGCTCCAGGAGTTGCTGCCAGGAAAGGCAGACCGTTTTTCAGAGTTCAGTAATACATGCAGGCAGCCTGAAATGAAAAGCCAGACTTTGTTTGTTTTAGTTCACCAATGCATACAATCCTTTGTTCTCTTGAATACTCTCAGACTCCTTCTACCAGGACAGCATCAATGCCTGTTGAAATAATTTCCAGCAATGTTTTTGTTGTTAGTATCATGGAGGAGGGAGTGGTGGTGAGCTGTGGAACTGGTGGAAAGAGGTGGAGATAATGTGCTCGATAGAGTATTTATAGACAGCTCTTGTCTGATATGAAAACAGATTGGTTTGTAAACTTTAGAGTGCTGATGGCCAGTTCTACATATAGATTACTGTTTGGATTTGTGGTTCTCTGGTAGACAATGCAAAATATATTTAGGATGTTGCCTGCCATTTTGCTGTGCCATTGCTCTTCAGCAGAATAGTTTGTGACACTTGCAAAAGTAAATGTTGAGAGCATCTTCCTAGGACTATAGAAGTTCTCTCAAGTGCCACAAAAACTACCCAAATAATCCTGAGATTCAAATCAACGTTGTGTAGGACATGAAACCCTGTTACTGAGCCCATTCACACTAATATCTTCTCCAAACACTCTTCTTCACTGGTGAGGAGTAACTTCATAGTGGCAGTGAATGATAGCAAAGCCACAGAGCTGTGACTGAAACATGGTCCCACTGATGTGTCAGGGCTGGAAGGATGGATGCACTTTGAATATATTAAGGGTTAATTGATAATGCTGAATTAGGAGGCCAGCTTTATTTCTCCCCCTTCCTCATTGAAGGATATAGTAAAGAGAACTACACTTGATTTCAGAGTGTAAAAGTGCTTGTTTTTGCAGTTAGTTTTCACTTGGCTATTGACTGTATTACAAGACAACCACCGAGGAAACTCTGAAGAAGCTGTCAGGCTAAGTGACAGCTCAGCATCTGCCACAGCTAAATCAATACTGTGATGAAGGACAGGTTCCCAAAGTGGATAATCAAAGCAGAGTAAAGTTAATTCACCTTGAAAGCCTGAAAATACTAGTGCGAAATTTTTTAGACAAAACCAGCTTCATTCCAGCAAAACACGAGAGGTGCCAAGTTCCAGTCTGAAGCAAGAGTCTGCCCAAGCATTGTCTTTAGTGGGAGGTGGGGGGAAAGCTTCGCACCAGTCGTGTGCACAAATGTTCTGATGAAATGTAAACCTGGTGCTAAAAAATCAGGCATATATTGAACATAAGGAAAAAATTTCTTCCCTGAGAGGGTTTTCAAGTCCTGGAACAGGCTGCCCAGAGAAGTGTTTGAGTCCCCATCCCTGGAGCTATTTAAAAGATGTAGGTGTGGTGCTGAGGGGCATAGTTTAGTGGTGGACTTGGCTGTGCTCTGTTAATGGTCAGACTTGATGATCTTAAAGGCCTTTTCCAACCAAAACTATTCTATGACTTTTGTTAGGCTAAGATTTCTAACCCCACCCCAATCAAAATTGGATTTTCTTCATCATTCAGGTTTCAAAGTATTAAAATCAAAAGACCAGAAGAAAAAAATTTTGCTATGAATCACTAGCTTATAATACCTGGAGAAAATTTTTTGCAATTTTTTGTGGAACTCTATTCCCCCTGCCCCTTGTTTTTAGTGCAAACAATTCAGGGAAGTACTGTCAGCATCACATAGAAAAATTTTGATACTAAATTTTTCTCAGCTCTGTTCAGAGATGCTGAATTTGCAGGGCTGAGAATTAGAGAGAAGGCGCTTCTGTAGATGACTTAGATGGATATGAAACATTATCAATTCAAGGAAGCCAGTTTTGTGGTCATTTTAGAAAGCAGAAATATCCTGAAAGTAATAGAATGCAAACATAATCTCCAGATTTAAGGCTCTAAATATTAACAGTTAAGAACTTTATTTGTTTCCTAAAAATATCCTGTAATTATATACAAAAACCTATCCTCATACAGAGTGCAGACCAATGAATTAAAATACGGAAAGAAGGAACTATTCAATAGAAGCAGCACTGCTTTACCTGCGCTCTATCACATTAATATTTTTCAGGCAGATATTGTATAAGCAGATACTGTTATGCTAATGGGTGTGTTTACCACACCTCTCAACACTTTGTGTGGCCTGCGTTTTATAGCTGGAATCATTTGTCTAATTGTTCCAAATCCATTCTTAGTAATTGTGCTGAGATAAAATTGAACATTTAATTAAATGAATAAGCTAAGTTAGATTTGAAAGAAGTAGAAAGAATGAGCACATTAGAAGAAAATCTGAAAGGAAAATTAGCAGCTTCAGAAAGTCTAAGCATGTTTATACCATATGTTCACACACACCAACACACTGCTGTATCTGGGTATATATGCATGTATGTATATGTATATTTGTCAGTATCTAAAACACACAACATGTAGATTTATAGAGTATAAACTTTTACATTGGCATATGCAGGAAAAAATAACGTAGGAGCAGAGAGAAAGATCTTCTAGTAGGGTACAGTAATTTGAAGGTGTGTTTACACATTTCCTATTACATTTTAACAAGACAAGCAGTTTAGCTGGTGTTCCAGAGTGTGCAAGCGATGTTCTGGCATCCTGCCTCCAGCAGCATTGCTATCCTGGGTTCATCTGAATGCGACAAGAACTTAGTGTCCCATTTAAAAATGCCCTTAAAAATATTAAAGGAAAAAAAAAAATCAACTTGCAGCTCAAATCCAGCAACAAGCTGTCAAGTGATTTCACTTGGTAGCGCTGACAGCTGCCAACTTTGCTCAAAACACTTTTTTCTGGAGATGATCCCTTTGGTTCCTGTGCTTCCATTCAGCAGTGCTGGAGACCCTGTGCGTCCTGTGCTTGTTACAGGTGACAGTTTTGACACAGTGAGGAGGGCATATGGGTTGCTTTTGATCCACAGGTGTCAGTGCTGGCCAGTAATAACAGCAAAGACAGCACTCTGGGAAAGCAGCTTCTTTACCTCTTTGATGGAGAAAGGAAAAAGAAAGATTTATGTGATGGGTAAATGAGTGTTTGACAGACATGATTCAGCTTTTTTCAAAATACTGGAGAGATCTGCATGGAAATGAGGCAATGTTAATGGTAATATTCAAAATGGAGAAAAGAATAAGGCATGGAGTGAAGTACTAGAGGCATGGGGTAGCTGGTATTCATGGTGAACATAATTCGCATGAAATTTCGTCATCTTCTGAACCCACTGTAATTCCTCAAGGGAAGTGATAGCATTGTGATTGACATTTACCATTGCACGGGATTTTATGCAGCATGTGAAATGCTAGATGTGGCATCTGGTAAGGAGGTGATAGATTTCTGAAGAAACAGAAATTATAAAGCAATAGTGTAAGATACGGTTTAGCTCCTTTCACTAGTTAATTATTCTCTGCATTTGTGTCATACTGCTCTTATAAATGGAAACTTAAATATTTCTCTTCTGATTGTCAGCACCAAAAGCTGCGACCTATTAGACCCAATTTCCACTATGTATGAAATATGTAGAAAAAGCCCTAGCTGTCAACTTCTCACTCTAGAGCTCTTAAGGAATTAAGCTTCAAGAATTAAGGCCCCTTCGCTACAAGACACAGATTTTTCAGGCAGAGTGAGGTTTTGCCACTCAGTTAACAGAGGGTAATGCTGTTTGCCCTGCTGCCTGTTGTGTAATTGCAGCCATTTTTCAGGCTGTGTCTTCCCATGGGATGCTTAACACCCTTGAATAATATGATGAGGGAGAAGCAGACCCTAGCAGACCCAAGACACATAAAGCTTTCTAGCTGAAAGAAAATGCAGAAAATTGCATCCAGATGCCAAGAGGAGACCACTGAGCCCGTGCAGAGCTGTATTTCTGATGGCTAGCACCAGTTCTCAGGTGAATGAACAAAGTAATCCACTAACGTGGTTGTGGTACAGGGTGTTGATCAGGGAAGATGTTTTGTGTGAACTGTGATTTCAATCTGCTTAGCATCTGAATTATGAGACCCAGGCAGCCCTTGTCCCCTCATCCTTGGGATAGAGGGGACAACATGTAATTTTGTTGTCTGTGCTGCTGTGTAACCTTAGCCAACTTCAGCTCATGTCTATCGCTTCCTCTGGGCCAGAAGCTAAACACACTGATAGTTATGGGCAACGGTGACCTTAATTTAAGAGTGTGTTTTGCAATACCTATTCAGCCTGCCCTGAATTGCATCTGTGTGCAAAAATATAGGTAGTCTGCTCATCACATTTGCATGGTGGAGAGGCATTGGATCTTTAAAGTAAATATT
The DNA here is from genome assembly GCA_024611175.1 of Megaceryle torquata. Lineage (NCBI taxonomy): Eukaryota > Metazoa > Chordata > Aves > Coraciiformes > Cerylidae > Megaceryle > Megaceryle torquata. The sequence goes on along the minus strand of JANIJG010001130.1, from coordinate 132,732 downwards.
TTCCATTAGGTAAGTGGTCTCATGACAAAGAAGCTCCCATTTTCAGCATTTAAAAATTAGTGACTGTACAAGTGCAGTTGAAAGCCCTTATTTTTATAGGAATTTATGTATGAAGTATGCAAAATGCCTGACTTGCCTCCAAAGCAGCTGCTCCACTCTGCTGTACAAACAATCCCCTATAAAAGGAAGAACAGCAAGTGTGAGTTCCTACAGTTTACTACTGATAATTCTCTTAATTACATAATTATCTATTTCTTGTCATCCAAATACTAACAATGTTAACTGGGATTTTACAGACCTATCTTTATTTATTATCATTATCCTGTAATTCAGAGTTTGTATTACTATGGTGCCTGGAAGAAGTTAGGTCAGTAGAACAGGGGTGGATGTCAGCTGGACCCATGGAGGAGCTGTGCATATATGCTTATATGACTGCAGCACGGGATCTAGGAATGCATGGATGGCCACCACCTGCCTGTGTTGGCAATATGGGATGTACACCTGGATGCAGGTACTGTAGGTAGACTGGTAGGCTGTGGCGGTGATGGATGATGGTGTGCATTGCATCCAACACCCCCTGATTTCAGCAGTCTGATGATTTTGGTGAGAAGTTCAGGGCTGAAGTTTACTGTTGAATCTAGACATTTGCTCTGCAAAGTGGATGTAACAATGCGTTGTTGGGGCTTATGGGAGGATAAATATATTGTATAAAAATATTATATGGCATGGGACAGTACAGTGATGTAACTGCAGGGGTGACTGGAGAAAAGATTTTATTTTATTTTATTTTATTTTTACTTTGGGTACTTTTGGAAGTAAAATTTGAAAGCTAGTATACTCTGGTTTTGATATCTCCTCCCTTTAAATGGCAAGTAATTGTATTTAGGACACTGAACACTGATGTAAAACTTGATGTCAACATTGCGGAAATAGTGTATTTTAGCAGGACAGTATTTATTTGAGCCAAGGATTCAAGGTCAAAATAGGCCTTTTGAAGACCTGTGAAACCACAGGGTTGTGTTAGTGCTTTCACTAGCCCAGCTGGCAGTCAGGAGTGGCACTGCGGGGCAGAGGTGGGAGGCTGAAGCTGCTTAGCAGGACAGAGCAGGCATCAAAGAAGCGCTCTAAAAAACTGCTGCATCTCAGTGAGGGTGGTGAACTCTGGAGATGGACACAACACTGTGCTGCCAGGTGTCACACCAAACAGTTCCAAGAAGTGTTTTGTGATATAATCAGGTGTATTAAAGCGAGGTGGAAAGAAGTAACTGAAAATTGCTTGGCTTTTAAAATAATAAATCAGATAATTGGGTACTGGGCTTATATCTAATTGTATTTAGTATCTATATATTGGAGTTTGTATTGAATCCCTTTGGAATGATGTGGCTTTAATAATATAAATTTAATAATCTTACAGGGATACCTAATTCATTGAAGAAGTTGCAGCTATCCTCAGTGTGCAAAAATTAATATATATATTTTTCCAGGATCAAGGTCTCCTCTTCTTTACAATCACAGTTTAGAGGCATATTATATATGCTTGGATTATTAATACTGTAACATAAAGCAGACCATAGGAAGAATTAGATCTCTCAATTAAGTTTTCAGTTCCTAAAGTCATATATGTTCCTATCTGGATGTATTTGGGATATGGTCAGGATAATAAGATCTCTGAAATGCTTCTTTGGGATGATTTAGGTAACTCTGAGTCTTTTTTTTTTTTTAAATGTCCCTTCTTCTTATATGGGCAAAAAGGTTTATCTAACAATACTGCTAAATAATTCAAAATGTTTTATCTATGTACAAATATAGTAACAGACATTTCACATATAAAATTTGATAGCAGTTAGATCCTTTATATAATTTAGGGGAGATTTTTCAACACAGAAGAGTGAAAATAGAAATTAAAACAACAGTTGAACCACTGACCTCACCCTTAGGGCTTAGAAAAAATATTTCTGCATCATAATATCAAATTAATCTCTATGAAATCTAGTGAGGACTGTTCCAGATTTACACACATAGGACAATTAAGTAAATGAGTGTTGCATGACTGTAGGAATAGACCAGGAAACATCTGGAGAAATGCAAGTCATTAGAAAGTGAATAAAAGCAGTTTGACTTAACTAGTCATTGCAAGAAATTGGGTAATTTAACCTTCAACCTCTGTAGCATCATCTCCCCCATTTCTTGTAGACAGAGACTAAATTAAAACTGTGGAAGTATATACCCAAGTATTGAAATACACTGTTAGAGATTTCTTTAGACATGGTTTAAATCCTCCTACTGTCAAGAGAGGCATAGTATTTCCTTCTGAACCTTCTGCAAATGGTATTTTCTGTTAGTTATGCCTGCCAAAAGTAATTAAAATACAGCAAAAGTGAAATGCCCCTGGTAGCGTTCCTCAGCCTTTTTTTTTTTTTTTTTTCTAAAGGTGAGGGGTAAGGTTCACAATTGGCACTTGAATGCTTGCTCATTAAATAACGATGCTCCAAGAAATCTTCCTTTACTAATTACAGGCACTAAGAGTCATTGATGAAGAACCATAAGCCTTTAAAGGCTGAGAAAGGCAACAGCAGCATTAGATACTCATCAGCGTGTCTGCGTGCGTGCACGTGCCTGCATGTGTGCATCTGTGCATCGAGGATCCAGCATGCTCCAGAGGTGGTTCTCTCCCTGAGCTGAGACTTATCTGCCAATTAATTTGCTCATCCATTTCACCTCTCTGCTCTGCCCTATGTCTGTCCTATTTGCAGCTAATGCAATTACCCCAGCCTAAAGTTGGGTGGGGTACAGCAAAGGCAGGTAACTTATATATTAAGGCAGACTAATCTCTTCCCATTAGATGCTCTCAAGCAGAGGCCCATTCCCTGTAGAGGTGTCACAACATATGTAACAACTTCAATGCAGATTCTTTTATTTATCCAATTATTATTTCTTTAATGGCACAAACTTATTTTGTGGCATACAAGACCTACAAAACAATAGTAGCTTTTTTTTTTTAAATTACTTTTTTTTTTTTAATGATCTAGAAAACTAGCTATCATATGGAGAACAAGGATGGGGAGCTAAAACAACAAACCAGTCCCAGCAGCTACCAGTGCTGGTGTAGGGAAGCACCACCTAAGTACATTCCCTTTGCATGTTTGCCAAAGGCCCCTGTGCAGTAACCTGTAAGAGAAGTGGAATATTTGAATGAACACATCTGTGTGTCTTCACCGTTTCCAATAGGAGGCAAAGGAAGGCTTTGATGTTCAGCAGAGTGATAATGTTGGTTTTTGTCTGTGCAGACTCTACAGCCTGTAGGCTCATGAATTCTGTCTTAGTGAGGTATTTTACAGGCTTCATCCAATGATTTAGTCTGTCCTTAATTTCTTTAACAAACATATTCTTTTTAAGTACAACATTTGCAGGACCCTATATTAGGAGAGACGGAATTAGAATTACTCTTCTGTCTATTTTCAACAGCTTTTCTCTGCCAAAGAGTAATTTTTTTAAAGAGGAGGTAATGTGTGCCAGTTGCTTCAGACAAGCTGTTTTCACCATGGCATTCTTAGTTGTTTCCAACCTGGCAGGTGTCAGAGTTGAATCTCCTGTTTCCAAACCTTGCAGGGCACTGTGTCACATTTTCAATCAGCCTGTGTCTTCTGTGTAGGTTTGCATGGCCAGTTTAGTTGTATGCATTGTAATCACATATGCAGTCTAGCTGCAGTTACAAGCTTACATAAATTCTACTCATATGTTAGGGCAGCATTTTTGGGACAGTTATGGCTTCTTTTTACATTTATAGTCACAGTAATTTACAGGTGCATCTAACATCAGAGAGCAAGACAAGATATAGTGCACTCACATGTCTGATGAGCGGAGTTCATGATAAATCAGCAACTGTTCTTCAGAAGGATGAGGGATGTTGCACTTAGAAGAACTGACCATCAAGTTTGTCCTACTAGAAAAGTCAAAAAAAGCAGAGAAAGATGAAAAAAAGAGGAAAAAAGTCAGTTGGCATTCATCTATCTAGACTTTTTTATAATCTGTATACTCTTACACTCTGAGTGAGTGCTGATATATATCTGAATGGATGCAGAAGTACAGAAAACCTTTCAGTAGCTAGCAGATGTGATGCAACAATCAGTAAAGCAAGGGGAAACACCTTCCCTTGCAAAGAGCTTTATTTCTGAGCATCACACAGAATATTAAGTGGCTGTGTTTTCTAAAACGGTAATATCATTTTCATCTTTGCTACACAGTGTGACCTCATTTGATATCATGCATGTTGAAATGAAGAATCCCAAGACTTTGATAAAACAATAAGCATTGTATTTCTGGTGAAATTCAGCATCTAGTTTTCATGTGAATGTAGCAAAAAGCACTGTAAGAAATGACAATGCAATTTTTATATTAGGTTTTAGGAAAGCACCATGTTTCTTTAAAAATGCCACCTCTCAAATAGAGGAGATGAACAATAGTAAGTTAATATGAAACAAAGCAAGTTTTCTGGAATTAGGTAGAAGTACCTTGTGTAGAGGGAAGACATTATGCACTTAGAGACGGAAGGCATTTTTTTTTCTTTCACAGTGGGTTATTTTATTGTCATTTGTAGGCTGCAGTTGTTTTTCAAAAAGCAATATGGAAATGCATAGCTGCATTCTGCTATAAAGTACCTCCAAGCAAAGATTATTAAAAATGACAGGCACATTTCTGTGTATTTGATAATGTCAAGAGCAGAAGTAGTGTCGCACATTGGTGTTACGAGATATCAGAATAATTCCCTTTTCTGCTAAATCTGTAATGCCTAATGGAAGAATGTCATTTTGGGCTTGCTTGCAAGGGTAGTTACATTGTGATTCAATAAGGCACCTTAAACTTGCTTGACTTTAAGAGTGTCTTTCAATCCACCACTATTGGGGACAGCACTAGTAAAGCTGTGCATTTCTTTTCTCTTTAAATGCTTTGCTGAATTTAGGCTTCAGAAATTAACCATTCTCCAACAAATCACATTCAATGTATCACACATGTAACCGTATAGTGAGGTGATGCCATTTCTTTGGAAAGGCTTACTTAAAATGTGATTTTCTTGAATATTTCATGTTGCTCTTTGGTGTTGCACGACTCAGCTAGCTGAGCTTGACAGTAAGGGTGGTGTGTTTGGAAGGGGAGACTCAAACCAGAAGATAAGGTAACTCCAGGAGTGGGTTTGAGGTAGTGCTTCATACTCTACTGTGTCCTCTTCCTACCTTGGTCATATGCTATAAGAAATGGTACTTTCTGTTGCTCACTAATTCCGTTTTTCTCTTTGAAATCATTAAGACATACCCAAGTCATCTTCTTGGGCTGTCTGTGAAATTGGACTGTGACATGTCACTCCGAATCTTTCTCATGCACATTGTGGTCATTGACACAGGACCCCATTTTTATAGGCATCTCCTTGCTGGGCGTCCTAGGTTCCTTTCTTCTCCATTGCATTTCTTCCTTGGACCTGAGGCCATTCTCTGCTCATAGCATGTGCTAGCTGAGCTGATTTTATAGGAGAGGCACATGATTCTTTGGATTGTGCCTTCAAGGTTTACTGGCAGGCAGAAGCTATGTTTGAAAATTAGTTTGGATTAGTATAGGATAGAGAGTTAAAATTCACTGTCTGTTTTTAAATAACTCCATGTGTGGACATTATCTGTATGACTGATTTTGTACATAGCATTTACTGGAGCGTACATATTTAATTTTAATTACCTTTGGTTTTCTTTCAGCTCTTCTTTATGCAACTATTTTTGGAAATGTCACCACCATTTTCCAGCAAATGTATGCCAACACCAACCGATACCATGAGATGCTGAACAATGTGAGAGATTTCCTAAAATTATATCAAGTCCCAAAAGGCCTTAGTGAAAGAGTCATGGATTATATTGTCTCAACGTGGTCCATGTCTAAAGGAATTGACACAGAGAAGGTATGAGTACATGAGGTAACAACTTTGAGTTTGTGTCCATTGTGTACTTCCTTAGAAAAAGGACTGTGTAACAGCATATAACTTACTAACAAATTCTTAACTGCATGCTACTCCATTATTATATTTGTGTTTGGTTAAAAAAATGGATGTTTTTAAAAGGACTGTTTTGCTGCTTTGGAAATATGCCTTTATTTTTCATTATGGTGAATTTTTTCTGCTATCCAGTTTTATTTTGCCTGAATACTAAAGAATTTTAATGTACTTAACTGATCAAATCAATGGGAAATTGGTCTTAAAGTTAGTCTGAGAACATAATTTCTTGTCTAACCTACATCATTATTATTATTATTATGAAAAGTATTGACATCTATGAGTTGCCATGAAATGAGTTTGATTGGCTTGGACCTTTTGCTGATGCCCAGGACATCAACATATCCATCAGCATAATTAGTATAGGATTTAATGGCAGAAGATATTGATCTCCTTGAGCTAAAATCTCTTGGCTAGAACATAAGGCCTTTAAGCAGGGAAACAGAGAAAATGTGGCACTGCTGACAGCCATGTAGGGTAGAAGTCCTACAGGACTTTAGCCCTCAGAAAAGACTGGTTATTTAAGATTCTTCAAAAGCTGATTAAAGGAGAAGGTTGTCTTCAGAGAGAGATTCATAGTGTGCCAGGACAGAACACATGAATTGTCCTCAGTGCTTCTTGTTCTTCATAATATCTTTAGAGAGTCTGTCTAGTCTTGGATATTTGTGAGAGATGAAGTCAGATGGGAGGATTTCCACCAGCAATACCTTGAACGTAGGCAACATATAACAGGTTTAGGTCTAGATTTTTGGTCAGTGGGGATTGGTGATGCTTCTGTGGACCTGATAAACATCAGCTGAAATTAAGCATTCAGGCTTCAGTTTCCATGAAAATTTCCCTCCTAAGAACTAAAGGCAAGCATCTGAGAAAGGGCAAGGAAACATCATGGTAAGGAAACAACATGGCAGATTAATATATCTCAAACTGTTGAGTGCTCTCAGAACTTTCAAGTTCTTGTTCAGTTGAATCTATAGGATGTATGGGAAGATGATGCAGCTTGTTCAGCTATGCCAAGATGAAGTCACTACATGGAAAAATTTAGTCTTATATCATGCTGATGCAACAGCAGTCACCTTATTCATCATCTGCTGTGAAATTCAGTTTACCATCATAAATAAAACTATTATAGGTTACAAAGATTTTGTTTTCTTTGATTCTTGTACTTCAGTATACCATATTCTTTAATATGTTAACTTCTTATGCACTAATACCCTAACTCCCCAATACTGATTCATACAGTGTTAAAAGTGAGCTTTTATATTGTAAATTACTGTAAATGCATTCATTCCTGTCATGTAAACTCAAAACCATATGAATATTCAACTTTCATTTTCATTTATCTTCTTGCAGTTAAGCCAAAATCGTGTATCATTCCACTGCAGTTTCATTAGATTTTAATGATGCTTTGCAGTTAATTAGGAGAACCTATGCTTTAATTACTGAAATTTCCTTCCATAGTTTCCGCATGTCCGGTTTTATAGTTTATAAAAATGCAGTTAGAGCCATAATCTTCAAATCATGGTAAGCAGTATTCTCTGGTCTGTAAGATAGTAGTGGCTGCTTAGCTAGATAATTAATATCGCTGTAAATCTGTGACTTAGGTGTTTAACAATTTTCCCTTGGTAAAGACTTGCCTAAACTTAGGCCTGGATCCAAAACCTATTTAAAACAGTGGAAGGATGTCAGGAACCTCTGCATCTGGACATCAATAGTTGCATCTAATCGAACTTCCCAGAAAAACCCATGTTACAGAAGAACAGAGACAAGATAAACGTAAGAACTTGAGCACCGGTTTGAATATTTTGGTGTTTTGTATCCCTTACAGCCTGCAAGCCTGCAAAAGCAACAGCATCAGCAGCGTGTAGTGCCCGCACTGAGCATCCCTGGGTCTGTATGAGTGTAAGGATCAGGCAGTTTGCTTTCAGCTGCAGAACCTTTGTCAAAGATGGCATTTGTTTTAGCAAGAGGATGGAAAGCTGTGTTGTAGCCAGGCAGCTTTCCTGTCTCATCTTCACTCAGGAAGGTGTTACAATGTGCTCCATAGAAACAAATGAGAAAACGTTGTAAATCCCAGCTGAAAAATCCTAGAAACAGTGGTAGAGACCCAGAGACTGGTCATGTAGAATGAATAATTTCTCTTGCATTGGTTCCTTCATTACCACTTCAAGCCCTTTTGTAAGACCCTCTGCATTTAAATTGAATCCATCTGTACTAAACCTGGAGCAGCAGTGGATGGGAGTGCACTGTATGGGCCTCCAAGGCACACAGAATCATGTCAGATTTATTAGATGTAGTGGGGCTAACGGGACTGCACTGCAGCAGAGCTGCTAAATCCACATAGTGCTCCAGCATAGGTTGGGATAGGGGATTACTGCCCCGGGTGTTGAATTGCTTCTCTGTACTGCTTTGCCTGACAGCCTGGATGTGACCTTAGGGGTTTCTTCCAGTCTAGTTTTCAAAGTTCAAGTAATGATATTCTGACCAGGGTGTTTGGATATCTTTGCATCACATGATTTCCCATTCTCCTTAATTTTTACAAATTTTTCAATAAGCTTCTTATTATCCTGGAAAAACATGTGTGCTCATGACACATGATAATTAGTGAGGAATTTCTTAACTTTTCAGTTTCCATCAGCTTAGACAGTTTCCATCATCTGAGGATGTTTTTCAACCTAACATACAGTCTTACATCCTAAACTGTTCTAAATATATCTGCATTGTCACACTGGAATGTGTTTTGCAACATCATTTGCCAAAAATTTGTCATACATTTCATTCAGTCACTCAGCATGTTGAAATGGCTTTGTTTTGAAATCCAAATTCAAAGAAGCAGGTTAACGTTCTAATAAAGAATGAAATTGCTTATGTGAGTATTACAGAGGGTTCCTATGGTGATAAACAGTCCTAGCAATTTTATGGAGTAAAAATAAGCACATGTGCCTGTGTTTCTCTGATAACTAAAGATTTTAAATTAATATGCTTGAAATTAAAACAGAAGTTGATTACTTGAGTAGAATTACTACCACTTGTGTTGATTTGTGGCATCAGACCTCCTATACCTATCCTTGAATAACACATTCAGTGTGTAGTCCCAAAGAAGATCTTAGTTAAAACATCTAAGGATGAATCCCTTAGATATGAACTGAAGGCAAAGTGGAAGTTAGCGTGGAGGAAGTTAAATGAAGATCTAGTCCTTCCTGCTTGTGAGAGCAAGTTGTCCCAGGCAGAATTTTGTTGTAAAGCCCCAGCGCATTATCCTTGTATATGGAAGATGACTACTTGTTCTCCCACACTGAAGTGATGGTGCCACATTTTTGCACAATTTTGGCTTCCCTGTTCTCCTTGGGAATAGCTCATCTTCAAATTCTGTCTTCAAACCACAGCGCTTCAGCCTGTCTCTGAGCATTCACAAATAAGGAATTAACAATGACACTAAAAGCATTAGCATATTTATTATTATTACTTAAGGGAAAGCAAGTGGCCTCTGATCCATAATCTTAAATCACTTAAATATGAGAGCTCTCCTCTGACAGCTGAGATGATATATGTAATACATACACATGGACTCTTATCCCCTGGTGTAACAACATCTCAAACAAGATTTTTTTTTTAATGTTTAATACTACAGGTTTTGGGGTTATTAATCTAATAATGAGCAGAGCTAAAAACATGACAAAACTAAGAACCCTTTATATACTAAACAGTATCTCTCATCCAGCAGAACCTGTTTTTTGAGAGGTAAAAAAGAGGCAGTACATTCTCTGCATATGACCATTTTTAAGCAGCTGAAAAAAAATCTTTGAAGTAATAATTTGATATATGAAACACACACTGAATTCAAATCTCTTAGTTTTTATTGGAATCTCTAGGCAGCAAATGAAAAATTTATACATATTAGCTCTGCTGTAAGAAATAGGTCATTATACATGAAAGCAGAACAACCATTAACTAACATGCAGATATCTCAAGGTCTCATCTAATGATAACATTCTGAAATGTCAGTGAAACCCAAAGATTTTCTCTTCTTTACCTCTGTGCTGTTGTATGGCTTAGGATTTGCTCATAAAGCAATTAAGTAAATATCTATCATGTTTGAACAGTCCATTCCTTCAGAAAAGCCATAGGTTGAAAGATACAGAAGGCATCTAGTCTCAACCTGAGCATCAATGGTGATTTGAGTAATAAGAGCCAATTCCACATTGCAATGACTGAAATGGAAATAAATGGAAAATAACACAATGTTAATGCTATTCGCTGCCGGCCCACTAAGCTTTCACACAGAGGAGATAGGTTTATGGTAAATAGACACAGGTTGTAACTTTATTAAACATTAATCTACAGAAGGACAATGCAGATTAGTCGTGTTTGCTGTTAATAAGGTCTTCAAGAGCTGTAGTAATACTTAGTGATAGCCCGAGATGAATAGGGGAATCAGGCTGCCATTCCTCCGGTGCCCCATCGCATAGAGGTGTCTAAGTGCTGGCTGGATTTCCCCATGGATGACTGGGGTAGAAGGCTTCCAATCTTTGTGGCCAAAGAGAACTTCTACAGAATTAGGTGTGACGGCTCTACAATTCCCTGCTGAAGAGGGAAGGTAAAAATCGTTTGGACAAGTATTTTTGTTTCGTTGTAGAGGCGGGGTTGTTGGTCGTTCCTTGCAGATCGGGACGAGGTGAACAAGAAGTCTTCCCTCACCTCACAGAGCTGAGCTAGGACCAGGTACAGTTACAATCCACGGTTCTTTGGAGAGCGGGATGCAGGAGAGACGGTCAGGGTCTCACTGTCCTTCACACGGGTCCAAGAGTGGGGCCTGTGTACCAGTGGGGTTTTCTGTTTCACCTTTATGGATGGTTTGGATTATTTACTTCCTGTATGCACTGTGCATACCCAGAAAAGATTATCCACAAGTATCTCTGCCTCTTGGATGTGTTCATCTTGGGACTGGTATGGATTAAACTATGAACCTGTCATGCCTGAGGAAGTGCCAGGGCTGTGGAGCAGCTCTTGAGCTTATTTCCTGGGGGAGTAAGTACCCAAGTAGATGGGTTGGGCATTTTCCTGAGCACTGCCACCAAGGGGATGGAGCTCCCACAGCAGCTGTCAGTTTCAGAGACCACATCTAGGGGAAGGTCTTCTCCACATCTGTTTTCTTATTGCTTTCACCCCTGAATGTCTTTATATAACGCTGCATGTTAGAAAATAAAACCACCTCTAGAGAAAGCACAAAATGAAATAATCGTTGATCGACTTCATTCTTCAAAGGGTGACCTTTGCCAGAAGTTGTCACTCCAAAAAATGTTCTGACTCAAGAGATTCTTTCATGTATGCCATATTCTTTCTGATGTTTATTTTTCTTTCTTTTATCTAAAAAGTTGTTTTTTAACGAAAGAACTCCCTGTAGTCTGCTATCCTTTGCCCCATTAGAAGGTCATGTAATGATTGTGCTTGGGATAGATATTATACAAAAACTAGAAACAAAAAAAACACCCAACAGCCTTTAATAACTGTACCACCCTTAGGCAACCTGGCGTCTGCTACTGTGGGTCATCAGTGAATGTTACTAGTGTGTCACACTTTTCACTATGTTAGACAAACTAGCAAGCCCTGTGCTGGTAACCACTTGATTCCTTAAAACACACAGTGATGTCTCACATCTTCCTTTGCTTTCCAGCCCCTCGACCAGATTCTGTCTGTGTTGACCATACTAAATTTAATGTAATCTAGAGCCAATTTCTAGGGATTTTTGAATGTCTGTAACACTTGTTACTCAGTTAAAAAATAGTTGATTTCATTATTATACCACTAAATCTAACCATTTTGATCATTGGTTTAGCTCATGTATTTTTGATAGGAAAACAAGTTAAACTCAACTTACTAGACTTGATTTGCAGATCTCAATTTCTGAGCATTGAAATCCAAGTGACCTTGATTTTTGTGCAATTAAAACAGAGCACGCCGTTGCTGCTGAAATTCAGATCTTAGTGTCAAGATATTCAGTGATGTTTTAAAGTTTACCCTAATGCCTACAGGGTTAATTACAGTTCAGTTCCATACATCACCTTTGAGTTACTTACAAAATTCCTTGATTGTTCCAGGAAAATGCTTTGTGATTTGCAAATGAGCTGTTTTCTTACCTTTGTCTCTTTGGCTTCCATCCAGTGTCGAATGTAGCACTTTTAGCCAGGTCTGCAAAAGAACTCAACACTCAAATGAGCCAATTCCTTCTTAAAATCTGAATAACTTGGTCAAGTGCCTAGAGGGTGCTGTGGGTTTTTTGCAAATAATGATTTATTGATTATCACTGCTGAATACATCTGAAATCCCAGAGTGGCCTTTCTCCACAAAATAAAAAGAGCCTTCTGTGGCCTGTAACTAGTTAGAAGGTGGCAGAGTTTATTTATTGTCAAACCTGATGTTTTTTAGTATCTCCAATATTTGTTATGGTTATTCATTTAGGAAATGGTCCTTGTTACCCCACCACTAAGAATGTCTGAAGTCTTTGCTTATCAGCCAATATATCCCCTAGTTACAACCCTGAGAAAGTGAGAATCCTGTGTGCTGAAAGAGAATTGCAGATAGATAGTGTTCATGAATCCCCAGCCTCTGCCTTCTTTTTGTTAACAAGTCTTAACAGATTCTGTAACGTTTGCTAAGCCATCCCATGGCTGGGGGAAGGCTTTTTTTAAAAGTACTTAAACCTGTCCTAAAAGACATTGTTTGGACACGTTCTTAATCTGTACAGTTTTTGTTTCGATTCACTTGATTTTCTTTGAGTTCTTTATAATCTCTGCTCCCCACAGAGCTCTTTGAGCTGTTCAAGGGGCTTATCTTAAACTGCCTGAGCATGCTGAGGAAATGGATGGGAGAGGGAAAAAAAATGAAATGGAACCTCCTTGGGAATTGTATTCCCCCTTAAAGAACTTGAGCTGAAAAGATAGTGAGATGTGTCGTGCCAGTTCCCTGTGAGTCTTCCAGAGCTGGTTACTGCCTTTCCCAATCTCTAGCAGCAACCACAAGCTTTTCACTCACCGCCGGCATTTTACATATGCCATAGGGTGCTCTAGAGGTGACAGTGGTGTTGAATCTCTGCATTGGGTGCTGTTGTATTGGGGTATGTATCAACTGGGTGCCAGATCATGATGGCAAAGCTCAGCAATTATGTTATACTGACTTTGAGGAGGTTTAATTTTCTGTGCAGAGAAGGGAAATGTTACATCTTTTTCTGTGCTTTACTTTCTTCCTCTCTCAGCTTTTTAGTGGTTCAGGTCTTTGTGGATATGTGTGTACTGTTCACGTGTGGCTTGGAGTCTTGCTCCTTTTCTGGTAGAAACATGGCTGATAAGGAAAGATTTTCCTCTGGTAGAATTTTACTTTCTCCTCTGATTTTGCACTGAAACGTAGCAGGTTCTGTTTTTTTCATGCTGCTTGGATGCATATGGGAAAACTGACTGCAAAATCTGTGGCAACAGATTTATTACAGAGCAACTTGTGTAGCAGTACAAGCATCTGGTCCCTGCAGACTGCGTGCTCCAAGTTGTGTGCTCCAAAACCATCAGTTAGTGAAGCATTGCAGTCAGCAACCTTAATATCCTGCCTTGCTTATAAACTACAGGTTTCACTAAGAAAGGTCTTGAAATCTCTAAGGAAACTTCCTCTTCAGAAAATTGTCTTGGTGGTTTTTCATATGTTGCTGAAAGAATACAGAGGCTAGAACAAATGCCCCAGCTGAACTTCGGTTCTACTAACATGAAGCGTTGGAGGCATTTCCTAACAGTGAAACAGGAGTTTGAGTGTTAACAGGATATCCTCTCCCTTAAACTGAATTTCTCTTGTACACCCATGTGTGTGCATTTGTACACCATATAGACTCATGTACAACCATGTTGCTCTGAGTTTGTATCTTTTTAGTTGCATGCTGCCTTAAAAATAATGAGATCTCAGTAAGAGCATTTCAGAGTAAGAATGTCAAAGTCTTGTATTACCAATAAGGGATCGTTTTCAGTAGACTATTTGTCTGAATTTGAAGTGCTCATTTTCTCCACTTAGGATCTTTGGACTATTTATCATTAACTTCCAAATGCTTCTGTGTGATCCTGTATCACATTATGTGTCTTCTTTAGAAGCAGAAAAATTACTACATACTACAATCTGTGCCATCAGTAGTGCCTTTCTACAGTACAACTAATAGAGAAGGTGGTGGCATCTGTGAGACTCCTGAATTCATGATATTGGCATTTGTGAACACAAAAAGAAGTGCAGCAAATTCAGGTTGGAGCTCACACTCACAAGTCCTGTGCTTGGAGCATACAGTAAACACATAGATGAATACTGAGATTGTCCATCTTTGCTCTTCCCCCCCTCCTTTGTATTTCTACATTTATCTTTATCAGTCAAAGCTCCTTTGTCAAATCTTCTAAGTATTTCTTTTAGTTGTCATCTGTTTCATTCTCTGTTCTCAGTGTTTGCAGTGTAGCAGACAGGAAAACTGAAAGAACGAGCATTGGTTCCTGGCTAAGTCTTGGATCATTACTCATTTACTGCAGTACTAGTTGATAAGTGATATCTCTATGCAGTAATACGTTATTAGGAGAGTCACTTTACCATGACATCAGAAAAATTCCTGAATTATGCTTTCTATGACTGGCTTTCACTGTGCAATGGAATTTTTTTCTCTCTTCATATTACCGTGTGTGATGATAGATATGCTTGTTGTGTTGATTAAAAGAGTAATGCTTTGAGTGCTCACTTTTAATACTCTGTATTTGTGAGGAAACGCTATGCTGCTTTGCATCCAAGTGGCTCTTATTCTTGAGGGACACAATTAATTTACACTCCAAAAAAGAAAGAGTCCCAGAACATCTCCAGATCTTAGAGTAAAAACCTCTGCAATAGTTTATCCATTTTGTCCTGCAGTTTGGAAGCTTAAAAGATAGAATTTTGAAATCAGTCATGTATGAATATACACACATTTTTCTTAAGGGCAGAGTTTGAGAATTCATAGATCATGGCCTTGTTAAGTCAAAAGCACTTACATTACTGAAAGTATTAAAGAGATGTAAAAAACTTCTAAACATGATTTAGGCCTCAGAGTAGATAAAAATATTAAAAATCATCAATTGTGATTCAAAAAGAAAGCCAAATTTTTCATTTAATTACTATTGAGAAGTAGAAAGATGGCATGTTTCTATTTTATTATAATAAAGACGAGCTTTCTGTTTGATCCAGAAGTAGGGCTGAGATGCAACAGTCACTCTCAGAAATTTTTTGTTTCTTTTTTAACTAAGACGTGACTATAGTGGTAAATGGAATGACTCAGGTAAGTATAAGTTGGTAAAATGGACATTTGCCCCTAATGAAATTACAGAAATGTGATATGGATATGGTCAACAGTGACTGACAAGACATTATTACTAATACAAATGATGGTTTATAGAGAATGTGTCTTGTCAAATGTGTTTATTAATAATTTTTATGATAAAACAGGCTTATGCAGGGTATTTTAGTGTGTTCTGTACATCATTTTGTTACAGAAAAATAGTATTAAGCCAAACTGACTTATTCTGTGTTAAATCAAATAAAACCTAGCTATGGGAAGGTGATTGTAAGTTGAGAAAACCTCATGCTATGGGAAAGTTTCCAGAGAAATACTGTGCTTCATAGTGTTAGGAACAAGAAACATCATCTCTGCTGTTTATTCAAGATGAGACTGAGAGATGACCTGGTCATATTCTATAAACACCTACATGTGGATGAGATTTCCAGTGATTGGAGGTTTTTTATCTGAGCAACATGATGAGAACTGCAGGCTGTTGGTTGAAACTTTAAAAAAAAAACAGTTGAGAAACAGGCTATTTTTAAAAACAGAGAGTAGCTGTTCTCTGGAACAACTACCTTGTATCATTGAAAACATTAAATCAAGGCCTTCTAGGCTATAATTTTACCAGGTATTCTGGGATTGATAGGAAAATTATTAGTTCAAGAGGTTGGTGGAGATGGTTGCACTAAACCCTTCTAGCCTTAGACTGTCATAGTACAGAGGAGAATAACTTCTACTTCACCTTTTTGCATTCATTGTATCTTTGACTGCAAAGGAACTTCAATCTATTGAAATGAGGAAGGGCCTAAAGGTTGTTATTAAACTGGAAATTGTTTACTGTATTCCCATGCTATGCTTTAGCACCTTCAGTAATACTTCACAATACTATGGGTTTTTACCTCTTCTGCATTAAACAGAAATGAAAATCGTGGCTTTATTTCAATGTTAACATGACCATTTGCCTCAAAGCTTAGTCAGGGTTACGAGAGTCTCTCACACTGTCTGCAGAGCAAGCTGCTAGATTAATTCCATACAATGAGAAATGAATCAGTATTATTGATCTGCAGTCTTCTTTATATGCAACTTCCAGAATGCTCTTAATTTCACGCTCTGTTCTATTATTTATCCTAAGCAAACTTCAGAAAGTTTTATATGCTTCTCAGTGTAATTGGTTACCAGGCAGCTTAGGGTTATAAGGATGTGTGTTTAGGAGGATATGCAAATATTAAACACATAGTTTACAAACTTAACAAGACCCACAGGTTTTCACTTTATTTCTTCAGGTGTATTTGTGTTACTATTTCAATAGGGAAAGCCTTTTAAGGTAAGAAATTTATTGAAGGTCTTACTTAATTGAGCTGCTACGAAGACATCTTCATGTTCACAGGACAGTTTTTTCACTCACCTTTACTTTGCATTTCATAAGGTTTCATAACACTTTCTTTTTGCTCTAATCTCAGACTCTTTGGATTTTCTAGTCTGTAAGCCCTCCAGGGCAGGTTACTTGTTACATGTCTGTATGGCACTGAAAGTAAACCCTAGGTGTGTTTGGATATGCATCGGTAAGTGGTCATCTACATCAAGACTTTTGAAGACTAGATTTTCTGAATGTGAGCAATATGTGTTTTCTATTGTGAATGGTCTGTCCTTGCATGTCTTCAAGCTCCTTCAGCTCTGAGAGTCCATTCTGTGCTCCTGCAGGGATTGAGCGTAGCTGCGGGTGGATAGTCTGGGCACCAAGTCTGGAGGGATATCCAGAAACAGGACATAGTTCTGCCACCTGCAATTCTGGAAAATCAGCATAAAAGCTG
The DNA here is from genome assembly GCA_024611175.1 of Megaceryle torquata. Taxonomy (NCBI): domain Eukaryota; kingdom Metazoa; phylum Chordata; class Aves; order Coraciiformes; family Cerylidae; genus Megaceryle; species Megaceryle torquata. The sequence goes on along the minus strand of JANIJG010001130.1, from coordinate 115,574 downwards.
TTAGGAATGAGAATGGTGTAACAGAATAGTCCCTTCTTCCACATCACCCTTTCAGCTACAGTGAAAGCAATAGATGGGTAGAAAAAGACTACCCTGATTCAAGATAAGACTCCCACCAGAAGCTTTATGAAATAACTGGATGGATTGATCTTAATATCCACCCATTCAGTTATTTCATAAGTGCACACTGGCCCTGTGTCATATTCCCAGCTGATTATTTTTCATCTTTCTTTTATTCAGGTTCTCTCAATTTGCCCAAAGGACATGAGAGCAGATATTTGCGTGCACCTAAACCGGAAAGTTTTTAACGAGCACCCTGCCTTCCGGCTGGCTAGCGACGGCTGCCTGCGAGCCCTGGCTGTGGAGTTTCAGACGATCCATTGTGCCCCAGGGGACCTCATCTATCACGCTGGGGAAAGCGTTGATGCTCTTTGCTTTGTGGTCTCAGGATCCCTAGAAGTCATCCAGGACGACGAGGTGGTGGCTATTTTAGGTACTGTGATCTCTACTGAAATGCTAGCGATTTGGATATATTTGCCTTCAGCTTAGCTTCAGATATTAACTAGTCTTGCCTAACACCAGCTGGTTCTATAAGAGGCTAGTGGTTGTTATAAGATGGAGATGTTGTATCTCCAGAGAATACTACTTTAGAAGCAAACCCTTCATCTTTTATGCCACTGGGAATGCTCTTTCTGCCCAGTGTGCTCACTAGACACAGTTACAGCATCTCTGAACAGAAGAGAATGGCATCTGTGTGCTTGACATGTTTTAAATAGCCTGGCAGAGGAAATGCACATTATTTTATATTAGTCTCTCAGGAGAATTTCCACATTAACCTTCACTGGGACCTCTAAAGGTCATCTAGTCCAACCCCTATGCAATAAGCAGAGACATCTCTAACTAGGTCAGGCTGCTCAGAGCCTCATCAAGCCTGGCCTTGAATGTCTCTAGGGATGGGGCCTCCACCACCTCTCTGCGCAACCTATTCCAGTGATCTATCACCCTCATATTAAAGAACGTTTCCCTAATGTCTAACCTAAATCTACCCTTTTCTAGCTTAAAGAAATTATCCCTTGTCCTGTCACTAACAACCCTCTGAATAGATCCTCCCCTGCTTTCTTATAGGCCCCTTTCAGGTACTGGAAGGTCACTACAAGGTCCCCTTGGAGCCTCCTCTTCTCCAGGCTGAACAACCCCAACTCTCTCAAGCCTGACTTATAGGAGAGGTGCTCCAGCCCTCTAATCATTTTTATGACTCTGGACACACTCCCAACAGGTCCATGTCCTTCTTGTGTTGGGGGCTTTAGAGTTCTATTTGCTTTCTCTTGAGCAGGAGCTGTGGCTCCCCGAGGACAAATCCAATGGGTGGTCTTGTCTTAGGGGACGTCTCACACCACACTGAAGCTCTGTGCTGTTTCTTTCCTGTAAAGCTGCCTTCAGAGGACTCCATGGGTCCTTCTTGTATCTCATGGGGATGATTTCTGCAAGATAAGGGTTACACTTGGGAGTCACACTGACATTTGGGAAGAGGGCAGACACGGGGAGTCAATACTGGTCATGAATCAAGGCAGCAGCTCCTTCCCAGCTGGTGGCAAGGGCGAGGAGAGGAGAAAAGAGGACAAGCATGTTGCTGAAGGAGACTCCTGATGTATTGCTGTACAAGCTAGTGTATGTGTGTCCTGCACTGCGGTGGGACTGGGCAGTGTGCAGGTTTGTGGATGGGACTGCATGGAGCTGGCTCCCTGAGGGCATAACTAGGGTCCTCTCAGCTGGAGACTATGAACTCAGGAAAATGCACATCCATGCTCTTTCAAAATACCTGCTGCATCTTTATGTATTGTATTATATACTAAGGTTTTTAAAAAGAGAGATTTAATGTAAGAATGAATCTGTGTCCCTATTTAGATGTGAAGTCATTATGATGAAGCTTCTAAGCCTGCAATTTCCCCAGTAAAATATTCCTTATATTTCGGCTCACTGGACCTTTTTTTTTTTTGGTTAATCTCACTGACAATATCTTATATTTGCTTACAGCTATTTAAAAACTAAAAGCTTTAAAAGTAGCAGTATTTAAACAAATAAATTATTTTCTCGGTATTACAATGAGAACAATAAGTACATAATTTGCTGAACTAGAAGCCATCACTAAATGGATTACTTGCAAAACTATTGCATTTACTAATGAATATTGTGGGTTTGGAATATTGTGTGTTACTGTTTTGGACAGTAAGAACTTTTTGTTTCTATCTTGTAGATATGGTAAATATGCTATCTATGTTTTTCTCTGTTTGGCTGGAGAGACCTTTAACCATATGTAGTTAAAGCGAATTACCTTTAATTATCAAAAGTGCCTCTATTCTGCTATGGCTGCTGACAGGCCATCCCATGACTCAGAGCTATGTTCATTGTGTACTACAGGGATAGGCAGAATGTGTAAATGTAATTTAAAGCAAGATAACCTGCTTCCTCTAGTCACAGAGAACACTGAAGAGGTTTTTTTCATGCTCTGACAGATTATTTAACAGAATAGTGAACTGAGTAATTATGAGATGTTATATCCTAAAAATTCACTTGTGGAAGAAAATCTCTCCCAGATGTAGATACAAAGACACTTATGGTGGCAGCTGTGGCACCTGAAATAGTGACTGCAGGTCAGACGGTGAAGAACATATTTTTTACCTATCTCTTCTGCCTTGAGAAGCTCAAGCATGAGGAAAGTGAAATCTGCCTAAGAGGGAGACCATCTTGAAGAACCTCTGCCTAACACAAAAACCTCTGTAGCTTGCTTTAAGTACTCCAAGCATCTGCCATCACACTGTGTTTCCTCAGGAAAGTCAGCTTATGGGGTTGTACGACCAGTCTGTCCATCTTCTCTATACCTCAGCAGCAACTGAGAATGGAAATGTGATAAGTATCCTTTGGAAACTTGTCCTCATTAGCTTCCTCTGTTGGAGCAGGAGCGTGACAGGACATGCTGTTTGCCAGTCTCTGCTCTTTGAAGAGCCATCCCTTTCCTAAGTTTTCTTTGGAACCGGTACTTTGCAGTTACTGCCTTAATAGTGTACTGTTATTTAATATGGTAGTGTTATTTACCTTGATTAAAGAGAGATTTACCTCGATAAAAGAGAGATTAAAGATTCCTTACCATACTCACCCGCAGATGGACTTTTTGGTGTGTTCTTAAAATGGAATATCCTAGAATAGTGAATCAGCTACGGAGACCAGAACAGTTTAAGAAGATCCATCTTCTGTCTCTTATACTTGTGCTTCTGTCTGAAGTGCAGGGCTTTGGCCTTCCTCAGGTCCCAGAATGAATTACTCCATGATGTTGCTGCCTTTTCCCATTCTTCATCTTCCCTTATCACGCTCCCTTCCCTCACAGCCACAGTGATTTAGCACATCCAGCTTCTCTGCCTGCCTCCGAAGACTTTGAATCCTGTCCAGATACTTTCTGTGGGCTCCCCTGTGGAGACAACCATACTTTTTTCCAGCAACAGTTTCCCTGACTCAACAGCCCCAGCTTTAGCATTTCTTGTGCTCGAAAGCAGGTGAAACCCAGTGATTGACAGGGCAACTTGCAGCACCATGACATTTTATTCTCCAATGGTTAGTTCTGTTCTCATTTGTGTGTCATTAAATGCCCAGCTGCTGCAGTAATCAGCATTACTGATATTGGTACAGTAAGAGAGTGAACACAATTGTAGATCCGCTGTTTATAGGACTCCTTTAATGAAGAAACCCAGGTGCCCTATTATGTTCCCCTCATTAGACATCTCCATTCCTCGAGGACAGTCGAGGAATGCTTGTACTGACTGCTGCTTTGGCAGAGAGCACACTGTATGCAGAGCTGCTGTGATAGGGTGCTGCTTCGCTGGAGAAAGAAGATCCAGTTGTTTTAACATAAATCATCTGCATTTGCCAGGATAATGGAAAGGGGCAAAGAGTCTTGTCTGTAATTATCAAAACTTTCCTGGCAAGTGAGGTGACCCTGAGAAGGCACATCAGTAATTTCCCAGTTTCAAGGAGGAGTAAACAGTTTAACTGCCACTGCTCTGCATGGGGAGGTGTTACCAGTGGAGAAGGCGTAGGAAAGACTAAGCATTTGAAGACCCCCAGGCTAATGAAGCAAGGCATCTGCTAGCAGAGGGCACCTAACAATTCACCCTGCCTCAATTAACCTGAATTAACTACTGGCAAGGAGTTTCATGTAACTGGCAATGCCAACCAAGTGTCTTTGGAAGCTGCTTCCAGCTCCTGCTGTTTGCACAGCTGACTGCATAAGTTGTACAGTAACTTAAGCCATGCAGATTGATCAACAAGGTTTAAAGAAGTCGTTTGCAGCAGAAAAATAATGACCCACTGTCTTCAAATGTGATTGTAGGAACTGATCAAAAATATGTTCAAATTGTATGATGATAAAAATATATTGAGCAGTGAAGTCCTCGTGGAGGCTGCTGTTCAATTTTGATAGTCAAGCCAGAATGAATATAGATTTAATAGCTCGTTTCAGCCGCACTTAGGGTCCTCATCCCATATTATTAAATTAAGTTTTTAATTGCTTTTACATGTTGCATGTTAATTCTAAGCATGTTCTGTATATGGTCACAGACAACCTGTTATTTACTGGATTTATTATTTTTTGGCAAGCCAGAATTTCAGTTATTAAAGGTCTGCTTCCTTAATTATTTCCAAATGTTTGGACTGTGAAGGGGATATTATGCAGTATTAAAGGAGTCAGAGCAAGAGTGCAAGTGACATGTCTTCTTGAATTTGACAGCCAAAAATAAGCATGAGTCATTTTCTACTCTTAATCTTACATGTGTTTGGAGGTCAAAAGATTAAATCTCCTGCCAAATTACAGAGGACATTTCTTTAGAGGTTGAGCAAGTGGTGAGCAGGAGACCCAGGCACTAGATTTATGGGCATTAGTAATTTGGTGTTTGGGATCCAAGTATCAACAGTGTGAATTTCCTTGATGTTATACAGCTGGGCATATGCTTTGTGCAGGACAAGATTGACCATGTGAGATACACTGTATGACATGGAAAACTGCCAGCCCAATTCAGTCTCATAGTATTAGTAGCTAATTCTGTGATTTTAGTTAGCTTAATTGCAGCTTCAGTTTCTTCTCAAGTGGAATGAAGGTGACAGAGTTTGCCCCTATGTCAGATCAACTCTTGATATTTTATACCAATTTTGTTTGTTTGTTTTTTCATGTAAAAGTAAAGCAAGGCAGAGTAATTGTGAGAGTTTCCATGGATTAGTAACATGCGTGTGGTAGCAATTTACCAAACAGCCTGTGTCCTATTTCTTCTATAGGAAAAATCTCTCTTGTTCCAATGAGTTAAAGCTCTAAATTAACTAAGAGGAAAATTATTCATATGGGAAAGGGCTGGGATTTTTTCAGCTAGCAGGGCTGCAGTAATTAGTGTGATGCAGGTTGGTTTTTTAAATGCTGAATCTCAAAGTATTTTGAAAAATTCTTGAAAGATTATTTGAGAACCAATGTGATGTGCTGCTCGGCACTGCACAGTTCTGATGCACATGCCTTGGAATAGGTCGTATCTTGCAGGTCTGGGTTGGCATATGTAGTACCATGTAAGATATAGTCCTGATGATGCTTGTTCAAAAGTGTTATTAGTTCTTACTGACAGAGTTGAAGAGATCACTCAATTTTTCACATTATTTTGTAAATTTAAATTTTTTCTGTCTCTATCTGTGTGATAGTTAACTATAATAAGAAGCATCAATCTTAATTTAGTGTCAGCTGGTGTGTTATAAATGTGATCTGTAGTCTCCAATGTCAGAAAGATTCCTTTCACTGAATTGAAATGTTTTTGAATTAGACCTGCATGCTTCACTGCCAAACCCAGGAAATCAAAAGTCTTGGCAGAGCAAGAAAAGGAAAATTATTTTAAAATCATGTGATGCATTTCTTCTAAATCGGACTAAGAGTTTGAGGCAAGCTGATTTGCTTTATGAGTTTTGAAGATGGTAGGAATGGGCATGCTTTCAAGTTTATTTCCTCATTTGGGAAGGATAGAAACTTATTTTTGTATAAAATCCAAATGGAGATATCCTGTCTCCAGGACCTGGCGCTTCTAGAAAAATATGAAGTGCTAGGAGACTTGCACTAAAAATGAAAGAGGTGAGGGGAGAATATCTGTGTAGACCCTTTGCTCTTCTTGCAGCAGCCCTGAATGCTGGAAGAAAGTTAAATTAATTTTGTATTTCTAATTGTAGATGGAGAAGGTTGCAGTGTATTGAATAATGCGAAGTACCTTTGCCAGTGTGGGCTTGGATCTTTGTCACAGTCTCTTGTTATTTTTTCTTTACCGACTGTTTATTTTGACAATCTTTCAAAGGCTAGAAATGCTGTTTTCTTCCATCCTGCTGCCCTTTCACATGTTAATGTGCAGTCCTGGAGAGCTGACTTTCTGACTGGTCAGCACTGGTCTGATTTTCAGGGGAGGTTTTTGTCCTTCTGGATGGTCCAGAAAAGGCTGAAGTTTTGGCTAAAACATTCCCAGAGGTGAGGAGACCTCTCTCACAGTCTTCTCTGCACATCATAGGCTGTGCTTACAGAAAGCAATATTGTCCCAGGTGACAAGAGGCAGCTGATGAATTTGCACCACTGCATCACCCCCATCTTCTCCAGATCCCCTCCTCAAACATAAACAGCAGTATCTGCTAAGTCCAGAAATCCAGCCAGCCCACTAGCCTCTCTCCAAAAATGGCCAATAGCAGATGTGCAGTTGAAAGTAGGAAGGTGAAGTAAGCAAACAGTGATACTTCTCAAGAATATTCTCCAACCCTCCCTCTATTGAATTGTGTTTCAAGGTCCTCCTCACCCAGAGGAAGGTCTTTTGTGTGTAGTAGCCACAGAATACATCCCATCATTTTTTAAACCCGTGCAGCCAGCCTTGATGTCCCATGGCAAGGTGCTGCAGAGCTTACCTACTTGCTGAACTATCACAGAGCTGTGATTTACTCTTGTTAACAGGAGCTGATTCCCTCCTTGCTCCTTGGATCTCTATATCACTTTGAGATACATCAGCCCTGCACTCAGAGGTTTTACCGCAGGTGTGTAGACACAGGTGGATGTGTTTGTATGAATATACCTACCAGTAGTATGTCTATTATGGCTGTAGGGACTTGATATTTGGTCACTCCACTTCTGTGCATGCTGCCATCACTTCATGGCTACTGGTACCTGAGCTGATTAGGTGAATGTTTTCTCTCCATGTGAAAAAGGTGATTTTTGTTGCAGAATCAGTAAAATGATACAGTTTTGCATCCTCCGCTTTTCACAAGCAACAGAAGATTTGAGCATGTTATTGATGGAAGGCCTACATTATTCATCACATCTGGTTTTTGCTAGTGTGACTGATGGGACTTTGGAGGTGTTTTAAAATGGGGGAAGAGTAGCTGGCATATTAGCTAAGGCTGTATAGCATAGAAGAACACCTTATCACCTTAAAGAACAAGTCTTGATCCCTTTTATGTGTTTTGCCTCAGTGCTATTTTCCACCAAGAATTTATACTTTCACTGCCTCCCCAAACTTTCTCCCAAAGGCCCCATCAAGTTCTCAAGTCTATTCGGATATTTCTTAGCTCAATTTCTGTCCCCACATGGAGAAGGATAAATTTTGCCTTATATGGGTTCTGAGACGCTGTTTAACAAGAGTCTTTCCACTCTTGACTCCAAGGGTTTTTTTCATTCCCTTTACAAGCTGCTGGGGAGTTTCATAAGGCCCTTAAGATATTTTTTTTTTCCTGGCTGAAGGGTCCAGGAGTGAGCTTCTGTCTTGCAAATTTGCAAGTCAGTACGTGTTGCAAGGCTGCAGAGAGCATCTGCACCCCACCCATTCTGTATGGGAGAGTTATATTATAAAAGATAAAATAGTGTATAAAAATATCATATCTATTATATAGTTGCATATCATATAATTTGCTCTACTTATATATACAAACATGCACGAATATATATGTATACTTTATGTACAGGCATATGTACATAGGACACCAGCAAATTTTTGTCCATAGTTAGGATGATATCAGTGTAGGTATTACACCAAAAATTATGCCTGTCACCAACACCCTGCACGTGTCCTCCTGGTTTCCATGGTTCTTTCAGTCCCCAAATCCTTACGCCCATGTTCCTGCTGACTTTAATCCAGCAGTATTCAGATCCTGACTCTCCTCTTCCCTTTCCTCATAGCAAGAGCAAGATGTAAGCAAGCAGTTCCCACTCTAATTTACAGTGTTCCTTTTTTTGTGCCATGATTTGGGCACTGTGAGAGCAGGGGCAGGACAACTTCCTAGGGCTTTGTTTCCACTTGGGAAGAGTATCAAGACTTCTCAGGTTTAGTGCAGTGCAGATTTGGGAGGTAAAATGCTGGGTGGAACCTCAATGAATCTCTAGAGAGAGGTCTTGAAAAGTCTGCAGGTTGTATTGGCCCCAAGCACCACTGTATTCACAGTCCAGCCCTGGGCTTTCCATGGCGGTGTGTGTGTGTATTGTGCGAAGCTACAATGTATACCTGCTTCAAAGTAGCTGGTGTTACAGACCTACCAGTTAAATTTTCTGTTGCAAATCTAAGAGGTTTTTTTTTTTTTTCATTTAGTTGCACTGTGTAAAATTAAACTTTGGTGAATAATTACTGCTCTCTATCCAGTGAACTACAGTTAATAGGGATGAAGTATAGTACATTAATCTCTGTATTTATGAGAAAAGATGCTGTTTTGGAGAATCTGGTTGGTTTTATTTTCATTCAGTACATTCCTTAGCACATTTATAACAGGCAAACAAGACTTGGAAGTGGGTTTGGGAAATGTCAAGTCCAAGAACACTTACACACTTTCAAGATTTTATGCTTTCTGAAGAGAATAAGCCATAGTATAAGAGGACTTAGAGCGTCACCATTAAAATCTGGCTCATGGAAGAGTGAATAGGTTCAACTCATCATGTCCCAGCCTTTCTGAGGGACCCAGTGCAATTCCCTGCCTCACTGAACTGAAGACAATGAGAAGATCTTCTCAAGTTTATGAATGGTGATTTAATTTATCTCTGGTTTGGGTACACGTTCTGTAGCACACCATCAAACACTTTAAGTGAGCATCCACTACTTTCAACCTCCTGGTTGAAAAATAAGCTAAATAGTATTATATTAACTATGCATTACCTTGAAGTTGGAAAGAAAACAAGTATTTTGCTCACATTTCAGTGGTAAAATCCTAATAATGCCAGTTACTAAATTCTGTCTTTTTAACTGGATTTTGCAGCCACTGAAAGCAGGACTCCATTCTGTCCCGTGTCCACCTCAGAGAGCAAATCCATTAAGCAGTTTTGTACTTTTCAGAAATGGTCTGTTTCCTATAAATTATTTAACTGTGCTGAGTATGTCTAAACCTGAGTATATCTGTAGTGATAGGGGAGCCAACAAGGAGAGGTGCTATGCTGAACTTAGTTCTCACCAACAAGGAGGGCCTGCTAGGGAATGTGAATGAAGCACAAGGGCATGCAGTGAAAGGACAAGGGGTAATGGCTTTAAACTGAAAGAGGGTAGATTTAGATTAGATGTAAGAAAAGCTCTTCACTGTGAGGTTGGTGAGACACTAGAACAGGTTGCCCAGGGATGTTGTGGATACCCTATCTCTGAAAGTGTTCAAGATCAGGTTGTATGGGGTTTTGAGTGACCTGATCTATTGGAAGGTGTCCCTGTCCATGGCAAGGGAGTTGGAACTAGATGATCTTTAAGGTTACTTCAAATTCAAACCATTCTGTGACTCTGTGAAGCTAGGATTTGAACTGTGGGTTCCAGAACTGTGGGAACAAGGACAATTAACTGCAAAGGGTAATTTCAAAACAGTACATGAGATAAATGATAAATTACTGGGAAATGCCCTGTGATAAAGAGAGCACTTTAAAGCAACTTGTTTTATAAATTATACCAGCTATATTATGTATTGTAGTAAATTACATCAAAATCTGTAGAGTTAAAAAAGTTCAATGAGAATGCAGTTATAACCTTTCTAAGGGATGATTCTGCTATAGACACTTCTGTTAGAAAATAAAAGAAAGGAAATGAAGGTACATACTTGCACATTTTATTTTACTCTGCATGAAAAATATTAATGTGTTTTACTGGATACAATACCTAAAGCAGAAATGGAAATAGAGCCTCTGACCCCAAAAAGTAATAAGGTTGGATAAATTATTATTCTGGTCTGTGTTCCCAAAATGGAGTTGAGTGAAATGTTACAAGTTCTTAAAAGAGGAAATATTAAAAAGTATTACCTTTGTTATCCCAGAACTATAAAATCGCTAACCAAGGGGCTACTTGAGGTACCTGAAATCAATAGCAATACCACCACTGACTGACTGATTTTAGTTTCCTTTTTCTAACTGCCAAAATAAAGATCTTGGATTTCACTGGGGTCTGAAACAAAAAATACCCATTGTACCATGGTTTCTGCTTCAGGATTCGAAGTGTCAGCCACAAACTGGACACCATGACCCTTGCCCAGCCTGTGCTTGATAAGCAGTCAGGCAGCAAGATGCAGCTTTGGGATGCTTCAGTGTGCTTTCTGTTGCTGTCACTGCTTCTTCTCAGATCAACCATAGGGTCCAAACCTGAAAGCATCTCTAGTTTGCATCGATGCTGGTGTTTTGCTTGGGTCAGGAGTGTGATTTTTGAATCTGATGTCCCGATCCTCCTGACCTACCCTGCTTTGGTGTCTAGCATGGCTGTCTGAGGGTATGAATTCCTTGCAGAGGAAAGGAAGCTGGGGTGTTTGCTTCACCCTTCAGGTGTGAATTATAGCCTTCAGGTGTAATTTTCATGTCTGGTTGAAGTTATTTATACATGCAGGTGTCAAACCCTTTCTAACTCAGCAAATATTTAAATACAGACTTAAGTATAAGCCTCTACTTAAGAAGATGTGGTTGGGTTTTGTAACTGGATTTCTTTGTGTGTTTACAATTTAGAGATGGTTATTTAGAGGTTAAAAGTCTTAGGGAGGTTTTTGGTGGCTTTTTCAGAAGGAGGGCTGCCATTCACACTGACTTAAAAATATTTAAACATCCTTTAAAATGTGGTCCTTGGGCTGTGGAAGCTGGCTTTTACAACACAGTGCAAAGCCATGGTGATGTAAGAACCTAGATGTTGTAGGCTTTTGGTAAGAGCAGGACTCTTAAGTCGCTTAGGAACAAACTGCCAGAAATATTCAATCACCTGAACATTAATTGCTTATTATATTCAGGAGCCTTTGAAAAATCTATTATCTGCATCTTCAGCTATGAGGAGACCTTTACAATCTGGCTTTTATGCTTTGTGACACTTCACAGAGCAATCTATAAATACCTTCAAAACCTGGGGCTACTGCTGAGGATACTTAAGTACTTCAAATACTTTTTAACATTATTACTTTTCTCAGTTGGGAGCTTATGTTAGAATAATTGGAAGCATTAAGAAAGTTTGGGAAGAAATCGTTTGTCTGCTGAAGAAAACCACATAGGCATTACCTTTTAACAAATTTATCCTGCTGTTTTTCAGGTAAAGGTGATGTGTTTGGTGATATCTTCTGGAAGGAAACCAGTCTGGCCCACGCATGCGCCAATGTACGGGCTCTGACATACTGCGATTTACATATTATTAAACGAGAAGCCTTGCTTAAAGTGTTGGACTTTTATACTGCTTTTGCAAACTCATTCTCAAGGAATCTCACGCTCACCTGCAATTTAAGGAAACGGGTAAGGCAACAGCTCTTGTTTTCCCCTTTCTCTCACCAAGAGACCATTTGCAGTGTTTAACAACCCCCATTTACTCTTGATGTTTTCAGGTCATTGCAGATTAACTGGCCTTTCAATAAATGTTGTCGCTGTTTGTTAATGATGGCCCAATAGAAGTTGCCCATTAAGATTTGCAGCTCTGAGAAGCAGTCCTTTCAGGGCAACAAATGAATTACATTTCTTCTCCTTTTCTTCACTGTTACTGTTTTTTGGGCTTCTTTCCCCATTGCATAATGTATAAAGTTATATTTTTCTAGTCTGATAGAATGCAGGTTCTGGATTCCTTAGAGGTGTGGTTTAGTCTCATCTACTAAGATACAGGCCAGAGGACAGTCTGGTACATTTGCATGGCATAGACCAACTAGGAGAAATTTATTGATATTAAATAAATAAAATCTACTCAGCAAAAGTATTGTAATAATACCTGCTTCTTTCACTTGCGTAGTTCAGAATTTTAATATGGCAGGGTTAATAAAGCTTGGTAGTGATTTTACATTCAGAGCTCTACTTCTTAAACCCTCCTGCTCGTTTTATAATCAATCGGCAATGCTCACTATCCATTAGACCTTTCAAAGAACACTCCATCTAAAAATTAATTAGCTATAAAGACATATCCTGAAAACAGGTTAAGGGATTCTTCAATTCACATTGCGGCTGCAAAATTTAATCTTTATGATTTTTTTTTTTTTTTAAGATTGATGAGGGTTATATAAATTTCATTTGCATAGAGAAATTACATAACAATGATTTATAGATTATTGAGCATTAACTCTGATCCTCTAGCTGCAGAAGCACATTTTTTCTGCAGCTCTACCTTGGGCATCTCACCTGATAATATACCAAGGCTACCTTAATATTTCACAAGACAATTTCAGCCTCTGCAGTAACAGGAGTTCAACACAGCTACAATTTTACTTTTCTAAGTCTAGTTTCTCTCTAGCCACTAGAGCATCTTACAAATGCTTCTTTCAAAGGAGGTTCAATTTTTAGTGCATTCCTTGTGCTCGTTAACATACCAAGTATGGCACAAAATACCCATGGCAAAAAGCAGATACAGTGGGATTATAGTTCCCCTCTGTCTGTGCTGGAGCCTGAAAGAGCCAAGTTATAATCAGGTTTGGTTCCAGCTTGACAGTTTACCTCTGACTTGAAGGTTGTTAACTCTGCTTCAGACCTGAAGAGCTTTGGGGCTTGAAAACTGCTTTGGGGTTTCTGTCTTATCTCTTCTCTGTTGATAAGATGTCCTCCAAGCCTTGACTTCAGCACTGCCCCCACCCCCATTGCCATCTCATCTGCCTGAGATGCGCTGCCAGCTACAGTCCCGCAATGACAATGCTGCACAGGCGTTGCTGATGGCGATTTCATGGGACAAGGTAATGCCATATACATTGTGCCAAAATGTATTCTTTCCTCCTTAAAACTGAACCTGTCACTTCAGCTACCTTCCTGGGACTCATTTTCCCCCCATTAGCCGTGACAAAGTTGTGTACAGCAGAAACACGTATGTATCTTTTCCTGACAAGGCAATCTGCTGGAGTTCAGCTCTGTAGTTTAGGGATGCATAGATGGAATAGTCTTCTGCCTGGGTTTTAATGAATTTTCTTCTCTGTCATACACCTTTTTTAAGGAAAATTGGTTCCCCTGTAGGGCCCTGGCATAGGGAGTCACCCAGGTGAAAACACTCATAGAGCTCAGGTCTCTAGTACATATACCTGCTGTCCAGCTCTGTGTAAGTATATGAACTTTTCCATGGGGGAAGTGTCTCAAAGCAAGAAGGAACTTCTTCTAAAGGAAAGTTAGATTTTGCAGGAGGAAAGGAAATGTTGGGGGCATGTGTGGGTATTACATGAGAGTGGATGGAGAGTCAAAGAAAGGTCATGTTGGTGTTGGTACATGCAGAGTGGAGGTAATTTCATTAAAAGTTGGGTAATGATGTTCAAGCTGGTCACCTTTATAACACATGAGGACTGGTTCCTCCAGAAGGCAATCATGCTGCCCCTCTTCAGTGCCCAGTCTGGGATGGGAAAATCATCCTCTTTTCTGTTGTCATTTGAGAGAGTCCATGACCCATTTTAGAAACCTGGGGTACATCAGATGAACTCCACCTGTGATGTCTCCTACAGAACTATTTTGTGAGGAGTCTTACTTCTAGTATTGCAGTAAGATGTGCTAAGCCAGAGCCTGCTTTGCAGAAATTCTGTGTGTTGTTCCTAGTCACAAAATAGATTATGCTACTTTCAACACCAGGGGCACAATCCAAGTCCTGTTACATAAAGTTATTCAGGGCATTGTTTCAAACTTCCTATCTGCTGAAAGTATATGTGATTCCCTGTTGGGCATGGAAGTGTTTGATGGTGAGTTTATCTCTTAGGGAAAGCAGTGCTATCCAAGACAGTTTCATTAGGTGAACAGAAGCAGTTGTGCAGACAATGAGACTAAGCTGACAAAGCTGCACTGTACCGCAGCAGTTTGTGCCAGAGTCATGTAATCTAAATGGAAAGAAAATCATTGTCTTCTTTAATTGATTTCAATAGAAATATACTTAGCACTCTTTCTACATAGCCATCACTCATAAGGTTTGACATTTAATTATAACAAAAATACACTCCTTGTGGTTCTGTGTTCAAGAAAATGGCTGTTCTCCCTGTCTAAAAATGGATAGACAGAATTGTTTTTTCATCCGCTCTGCTCTTGGAAATGCACATACATGTATGTGGGTGCACACAAGCACACACACGTTTCTGCTGCACTGTCCCTCAACCAGCACTTAGATGTAGTCCATAGACTGCAAAACAATTTAGACGTTCAAAAGGCTAATAAATTAATAACAGTACTGAGCACAAAAGGTTAGTTCCACATGACAGGGAAGAGAAAGTCTCGCTGTAGTGGGAAAAATATTATTTTTCATACTCCCAAATAACATTTAGGGCTTGGCATGTGAATGACCTACTTAAGACATCTGCTCAGTGTGTTATTATCAACTCTGGATTTTTGTTGTCTTTTTTTGTGTTAGGTGCCTCAGACATCATGCTGCATTTATGAGCCCATAAAGTGAGTGTGCCTGCTAGCTTTTCAACCCACAGTCATCCCTCCTGCCCAGGGTGGCGAGGTGACTTTTAATTTGTACTTGCAAAGTATTGCAACGTATCATGTTTTGTGCTCTGAAATCTTTATGGCACATCTAATTTCACTAAAGCACACTCCAAGGCAGAATCAGAACTTTGAACTTTTTTTTGAAACAGGGAAAATAATTAATCTGGAAAGATACTCTTTAAAATTACAATGAGATTACACAGCTGCCTGTGAGGACTGAAAGTTATAAAGCAGTGTTTGGGATGAGTCTTCAAAGAGTTAATTACTGTCTTCTGATGTTGGAAGAGAATATTAATAATGTCTAATTAATTAAGTGCTTTTCAAGATTTCACACAGCTGGAGGAGGGCCTCTCTGCAAGCTGGAGCCATGGAGCTTGGCCTGAGGAGAGGAGCCAGGAGAGGTCTCTAGGAGGCTCAAAACCATAGAAAAAAGTGTACAATTTACTGATCGTCAAAATTCAAGAAAGAAGACCTACATTAAGCTACCAAATGTGTTCCCATAGAAAACAGGTGCTCAGCTGAAATATTTTTAAAGTGGGGATTTTTTTGTTGGTGTTTTGTTTCATTTTGGTTTTCCTTTTTTAATTGTTCCTTCCATTTGCATCAGCTATTGCACCACCTCCATCTAACTGCTAGACCAACAGTCTGTGCAAGTGCAGGAAAAAAATGAGACTAAAATTTTGACCCTTCTGAAATCATAGATAAAATTCTCTTGTGCCTCCACAACTTTCAAGGTACTCGGTCATATACTGATGGTTTCTACCATGAGGAAAATGAGCTGTGTTAAAGATATGAGTCAGGAGCAGCCAGGGAAGAGGATGATTATCCGTATAGGACCTCTGGTGCATTTGTTTCTGGAAGGTGTGCTGGGGAGTCAGCCAAGGAGATACGAGAGGAAATGAGTGCCTTTAAAGGAGTGAAATACCATTCAGAGAGGCTCGGTTCTTTTCCTTGTCACACTCTTAAAGCCCGGCACAACACTGTGAATGACTGATGTTATCTAATTTTGCCAGCACACTGTGAATCTCTGAGGCTTTTTACCACGTGAGCCCATCAGACTTTCTTAACACACATCCCGTTTTTCTTTCATACTACAATAATTTCTTTTAAAATTGGCTTTCTGTTTTTGCTTTGAAGTTTGAATGAATCACATGTGGTTTCTTGACTGAATCACTCGTCATTTCTGTGTCACACAGCTTTTAGAAAAGCTTTATTTTAATTTGAATTTTGCATTTATGTCTCCTAAAAGTGAAGGTTGTACCAAGGTTCATCCAGGATCTCCCTTCTTTTTCATTTTTAAGACTCCCCAGATGGCATTGTAGATTAGCGGGTGTCCTGATGCAGAAGCAGCATCAGAGGCAGAAAGCACTGCGCTGCTAGTTGGTCCTTGCTCCTGAAGGTTGCACGTGTTCTGGTGAACCCGAGGACTTTTGCATGGTTTGAGTTCTGAAAGCCATTCACAATTATGGCAGCATAATTCAGAGCTGTTTTCACTTTTCCAGCTGGTGCTCAAACTCAGTCCTGATCAGTTGTGGGGTGTCACTTGTTTATGTAGAAAGGGATCAGGGCATCATCCTTGGGTAACTCTGGCAAACATAAAGCTGTGAAGTGAGCATGGAGCAGGACATGCTGAGCACCTTCTCTGCCCAGTGGTCCATCTACACTGGCAGGTCCATCATCCATTTTCACCTTTTTTCAGTCTATAATAATAGGAACTTTCTCCATGTGAGAAAGCGATGGTGGCAAAACATACCTGGGAAAAACAAGTTTTTCTATCATTATTAATGAAGAGAAACAGGGGAGAAAAACATACTGCTTAGTGAGCTGCTGTGACCAATAATATAGCTCAGCAAGTGGGGACTTCAGTGGGGTCCTGGACTCCTGTTCTGTGAAAGGGAATGTGCCCACCCCCTGCTAGTACTTGATTCTCATCCATCTCTCACTCCTGGTACTTCCCTTTTGCATGTGCAGCTTCTTCCTCTGCTGATTTCAGCCAGTGGCAAAGGTCCCAGGGAGTGCAGGATCAAGCCTCTGGAAGGGTAGATGCAACAGACCAATTTCTATTGAAGCTTACATGGCCAGCAGGCTTTTGGCATGATTTAACTTAGGGTCCATTTGTAACTCAATGGCTTTCTCAAGCCTATTGAAAATTAATTTGATCATCTTCTTGATGGGAGCATGTATGGCATGTTTCCTTTCCTCGTCTGTGCCTTTTCAGGGACTCAGAGCATCTGCAGGCTAATACATCCTGCTGCTTGCTGACCTTTGCTGAGGGAAGGGGACACAGAGGGGTTCCCCAGCAAGGCATGGTGACACCCTTCCTTCTTCAGTTCTCCAGGGCAAAGCACAGAGTGGGGTTAGGCACAGCCCATAGCTGTGCTGCCCATGACACTGTCTTTGGGTGTTTACAGCTCTTACTTCATTACTGCAGTATCAGGCAGCTTTCTTACGACCTTGGCAAAGGACACCTTTCTCAGCCATGTAAGCCAAAAGTCTCACCTCTTAACTTTTCTTCCTCACTCTCTCCTCACCTATAACTCCAAAATAAGTAATGAAGTAATATACCTTCTTCCTTTTGTTTTGTTTTGGTTTTTTTAAGGAATAAAGTCAGTTCAGTTGGGCATAAAGGGGGTATTTACCTCCTCATGCTCTTCCTGTAGAGCTCACAATCTAGACTTGCCTTTTTATTTCTCCAGATTCCTTTCTTCATCTTCATGGGTAAAAAGAAAGATTGATTTATCTGGTCCTCAGGATGCTCTTGCCATTTCCTGTCCCTCTCTGTTCTTCAGGTGTTTGGTTTTTTCCTCCTTCTCTGTGAACATGTTGTCCCAGAAAATGAAGTGCTGTAGATATAGTTTAGCTGTAGTGGCAGTTTAGCATGATTGCAGAGCAAATAATTTACACCCTCAAAAATCAATTTGGTTTTATTTTGTTCACATCTTAGCAGACTCTGAAGCCTCCATTATGCTTGAAGAAGCTTTCACGTAAGAAATGTTTATTGTTTGGCTTCATTCAGCTTTCTCCAGATATGTTAATATTCCATTGCGATGTTTCCTGAAGGACTGTTTCCCTGTTTTGGATCTAGTACCACCCCTGATGGTCACTAGACTTGTATATTGAATGTGCACTGTACAGAAGAGCCCAATTCAAACGTGACCTCATCCAAACTGCCAACTGGCTTGGCCCATGCCCAGGAATTTCTTGAGAAACAGCTAATGGGGCTGGGCCAAACCCGTGTGAGGAATTTCTCAGTACAGAGAATGGAGTGCTCCCCTGTGTATTTGCAGCTTTGTGGTTACAAACAGCTCAGCACAGTCCATGCTACACCTTCTGCCACTGAGAGACCCATGTGTTTCCTTCTGAGTGAGGATTACAGATCTGAGACTCGAGTTTTTTCTGCTGCTCTTCCCTCCCATCTCCTGCTCCCCTGAGCAATTACTTGTGTCTTTGCTCCTCTTCAGGGACATGGGGATCTGAGTTTAAGGCAGTCAAAGTAAGAAAGTTGGTCCTCAGAGGACCGTGCATGACTTTGCTAGGTAGAGGAGCAGCATAAAAATTCAAAGAGAAAGCTGTGGCAGCATTAACTTCACCCCTCTGTGCCTCTTTGGCAGACATCATGGGACAGCTGTCTGAGCAGAGTCATCCCTGTAAAAGATGTTGGTGGGTTTGCTTTCTCACTTGTTTTTAGTAGCTGTGAGCCTGACTTTTGTTTTGTGTGCCTCACTCCTTTTCCTCTCCTTTTTGCCACTTCATCAGCTCCCTGGTGATGGTCTCTTCTTGGCAGCTTTCAGGTCATACAGAGCATGGGAAATCCTGGGTATGAGAGCAATTGCACCTCTGAGCCCCTTCCTGGAGGCACAGAGGGATCACAGTCCTGCTCTCTCCTTGCCAAGCACATTGTGCTTCCTTGGCTGTGACTGTGCTTGTGGACAGGGGCAGAAGTGGATAATAAACCTGAAATCTCTTGAATGTATCCAGAGGAGGACAACAAAGCTGGTGAAAGGGCTGGAAGAAATGTCCTAGGAGGAGTGGCTAAGGACTTTGGACTTGTCTAGTTTGGAAAAAAAGAAGGCTGAAGGGGTGACCTCATTGCTCTCTACATGTTCCTGAGGAGAGGATGTCGAGAGAGAGGTGCTGAGCTCTTCTCACCACTGTCCTGTGACAGGACATGTGGGAATGGCTCAAAGCTGCACCAGAGGAGGTTTAGACTGGACATTAAGAAGCATTTATTTACCCAGAGGGTGGTCAAACACTAGAACAAGCTTCCTAGAGAGATGGTTGATGCCCCAAGCTTGTCAGGGTTTAAGAAGCATTTGGACAATGTCCTCCACAAAATGCTTTAACTTCTGGGCAGTTGGACTAGGTGACTTCCAATTGAAATCTCTTCCCCTCTTCTCCTCAGGGACATGGATATTTTAGTGAGTGTTTAAAGACTTAGCTGAAAAAACAAGGCACTGTATATCCCCCCAGGGTTTTTGGGAGGCCTGGGTTAGTATAGATTCATGGCACAGCCTGCATTAAAACATTTTGCATTTAGACTGCAGGCAGATGCAGAGATTAGCCAACGCACTATCATCTTTAATACTGTTTCAGAGCCACATTAATCCCACAGGGTACCAGCAGGGCCCTATTCTATTCTGGATATAATCTCTAAATTAAATACCTTCCTCAGACATCCTGACCATGTTTCTGTAGGAGCAAGAGGCAAAGCACTGCCAACTCTGTTAAAAGTAGGACTGAGCACAATTCTGATAATCCTTTGGCATTACAGAGGTAGATTTTTTTTTTTTTTTCCTGGATGTGTAGCTTCTCTGTCTAAATCTAAATCAAAAGGACATTTGATCTTGTTTGTCATACTGCTAGTTTTTGCTGAGAAATGTAAGGCAATTTAGAATTTTTTTTCATTCAAGGATCTCTGAACAGCATGGTATGGATGCAGAAAACAATCATGTGTGCTGATGTGCTGCTTTCTGCTCGCAGGGGCTCAGCAGCTGTTATAAAAGGCACTCTGCTGATATACCCTAGCAAAAGGTATGAGCATCTCTTCTTCAGGCAGGCAGTGCAAAGTGAGTGGGTTATTTGTGTGTGGAAAGATCATTAAATAGGCGATGTCAGGAAAACAAAAATATAAACTGGCTGTGTTAGAGTGAAGATCCAGACCAATGATAATTTGCTGTTCTGCTTTTTGTGAATTAATACCATTTTCTTGTTTAGAAAACTGTCATAATTAAGAGACTCTCCATAGTTGACTCAGCCTTCTGCAGGCTGTCTGCTAATATTGATTCAGGGCACTGTTGCTTGCACAGGACTTGAATGATGATAAACAAATAAATCAAAGATTTACTATTTTTAAGCCTGTAAATATTAAAAAAATAAACATTTTGTGCTCTCCCCTCAGCCATTAAAATTGATTCTTTTAATCTTTTCCAGCTGCTAGGTAAAGGGGAAGGAATGCTCATGGTGCAATGGGAAGCAGCATTGCCTTTTTTGTTTTGATTGCACTTAAGAAGGTTTTTGTCATCAGCCTTCTCAGTGTTTTGATGTTCTGAAGAACACAGGCATTGGCAGCTCAGCCAGCATCAAACCCAAGCAGATCGCCATCCCTGTCATTACTTTGCCAGGCTTAGCTCTGCAGCAAGCTCTCTTTTGGGCACGTGTCCTAACAAAGCCGATCTCCTCATAGCTTTGTGTGACTCCCCTGGTGCCTAATAAGCCATGGGAGTGTTACAAATGCATTTATGTTACCACTGAGAGTAGCCAATTTATTTTGTGATGCTGTCAGTGCTCCTGAGAGCTGCCACGGCTGCAGGTGGTTAGTTTCCTGCTTGTAGGCCACCTCTATTATGTAGAACTGAACCTAATGCTGAGGCCACTGGCATTGTAAAAGTTAGGATTTGTACAGAAAATAGGGAAAGAGGTCTGTTGGGTTATTTTACACCCCTCCAAACAATTGCCTAATTACTATGTAAACCTACTATGATAACCTCAAAAAAAGGGGAAATGTTATAAAATTGAGATTATTAAATCCAAGCACTCTGGCTGCTTCCATTGTGGTTTCTGGAGCAGAATGACAGATGTTTTAGTAACACAGCACAGCATTAATTGCTGATATAAAAATGAGGGGTTTGTACAGATTTGTTAGTGATGTATATTTTCCTCATCAAAATACACCAGACTTATCACTCCCCAAACCTTACTTCTGCAAGACTGGGAATGCCAGTTGCAATGCACCCAAAACCATGGCTGAGGAAGGAGAACTTCAGCCTGTTCATTGGGATCTCATACAAATTGATTCCTGTACGCTTCACAAGGAGCAGGCAGATCTTTAGCATTCACCTAAGGGGGAATTTCAGGCTGTGCCCAAAATGGGATCTGTTGTGTCCAATCTAGAAATGATCAGAACGATTTCACAGCTGCTTCGCACCGGAGAGAGCACCAATTTTATTCTTGTCTCACCCTCTCCTGAACAGGCTTTTGCCTTGGCTTACACAGAAAGGCTCCTTCCCAGCTGGATACTATAAGCCTATAAAGTGCTAAATAAAATAAAACTCCCTGTATAAGGTCTTTCTTTTCTGTGCAAGTATAAATCCAGGCATCTATTGTTTGCTGCACACACTTCACAGATGCAATAATGCCCAAACGTGCTGGTTCAACATTTGATAATCATTGCAGCCATGCGAACCCTAGATTTACCTTCCTTTAAGTGCTATTTTTGGGTTACTATCTAGAGCAAAGAAACAGTGCTTGTAGGAAAGTATTAAACTACACAAAGTGCAAGAGAAACTATGTGGGGAAGTTTGCATGAATCCCACTGGTTTTAGTTAAAAATAAACCCCAGCCTGTCACTTCCAACTTAATGATGGCTGATTGACTGTGCCTTTTTTAATTGCCAGGAAGTTGCTGTGATTAGCAACCTGCCTCGGTTTAGGTCCCATGCAAAGGAAGGCTGGGGGAGCAATTTTGAGGGTAGCTGCTTTACATATATACCAAAGGTGGGCATAGCTGTCAGGAGGGACGGACAGATTCTGGGATGCACCTGAAATAAGCTGAGTCCCCCATTACTACACTTTTGAGCAACTTGCAGAAAGGGAAAATTCTTCCCTGTGTTTAGGAAGGAATGTATGCTATTAATGTGTGGTTTTTCCTCATGTTCTAACTTCTGTTTTCACAGTCTTTAGTGTGGTTTTTCTTTCTAAAGATAACAAAACCATAATATAGTTATCAGATGTAAGTTACTGTTAAAAAAGGAGCATAGCATAAGCGGTTACAAAAGTCTCCGATTCTTTTATCACCGATAGTTTAATTAAAGGGGTTATTTTGAACTTTTGGACCCCACCTTGGACTTTTAGGTGAATTTTAGATTACATTATTAGTGCTCCACTAACCTGTCTCAGCTGCCAAAGAGAATTTGTACAGTGCTTCCTATATGAATATCTCTATCAGTCACTGTACCCCCAGAGCAGGGGCACTTACCTCTCTGTGCTCTGTGAGTACATATCCCTTTTAGAAACAGTCCACTGTCCTGTTTTTTATTATGGACAGTACTCCTGTTACCACAGGAACAGGCTTTGGCTTTTTCTAAGAGCCTAAACTACCTCCCTAAAAATGTGAAAATATGAATTTAAGCAACCAAGAGATGACAGCAGCAAAGAACAGCCATTTCTAAGCAGGATATTTATACCAGTCAGATGAAATCTAGCATTTTTATTCAGATTAGTTTGCTTTTCCATTTGTGCCCATTGCTTGCCCCTCAGTGTGCAGACACACAGTTTTCCTTCTCCATGTCCCTGACCTTATCAGAGCATCCTCACATCTCATCACTTCATTTCTGTGTCTAACCTCAGTGTTTTCACTGATTCCACCTTCCTTGACTGCCTTTCATTGTAATGAATTTCCTTCTCCATCGTGTGTCTGAGGCAAATCCATTTTTAAATGGAACAGTTGTTGGTACTTCAGAGCAGCTCAATTATGAATGACCCCCATCCTTCTCCCAGACTGTATTAGCCCTCCTGCCAAAGAAGGCAGCAGTAGAAATGTAAGTGGATGAGCTGAATCATGCATGTTTTTCATGTGTTATTAATTGTCCCTGTTTCCATTTATTAAAGGCCTTAGCCAATAACCTCAAGATGTTCTACAAAATACATGGATAATAGTTCATGAGCTCAATGCAGCCATGCATTACTATACCAAACAGATGCCTGACTGATCCCCATGAACCATCAGCCATAACTTAAACCATTTGTCAGAAAGTTTGAACCAAGGCACTGTTTTCCCTGTGGTTCATCAGTAGTTTGCCCCCCAGAGAGCTTTCTCCCAGACCAGTTGTTCTCAAACTGAGTCCATTGTGTAGGATAACTGCTAAAAACATAGATAAGGACTCTGCTAGGACAGAGATTGACCTTGCAAAATCCTCAACAGCCTTCTTTAGCCTTGCTAGCCTTCTTATGGGCAGATGCTCTTGCTCCATGGGTCAGTCCTGCCCCGTGGTTGGAACATCTGATACAGTTGCACATTCATAGTCATCCTCTAGCGTATAAGCTGGGTGCTAAACCGCACTGAGAAGAGTCAGCCTTCTAGAGGTGCCTGGATAAGGCTTTCCCATGAGAAGCTGACTGAAGAATTGCTGTCCTCTGTAGGAGGCTTAGGGTTAGATGGATTTTTCAGAGACCAGAAAACAAAAAATCAAACCAGAGAAAAACAGAAAGGATGCTTTAGCCAAAGTCTCAAAGGTCAAATCAGCCTCTGGGAAGCAAACGCAGCATCTGAGATTAAAAGTAGCAGAGCCAGAGGTAGAGATTTATACCTTTTCTGTCTGGTGTCTCTGCATCCTTGCAGCAGTGTTTAGCCTGTATCAGCTGGTGTTTTGTTAATTGTGTGTGCACAGGGAGTATTAGAAAGGATGTAAACAGGGTGCAGCATAGGCACAAACGGGGAAATAAAGAATCATCAATGTTATCGATTGCAAAGACCTGTTATTTGTGCAGGTACAGGGTTTTCTTACTAACCCCAGACAGGAAGAGGGGACAAATTAACTGGACTGTCTCCAATTTTTCAATTTTACATGAGGAGGTAATTTCTGATCACTTTTAAAGCCAGATTTGCCAAAGTATACAATACTGAGGATTACAAACTAATTTGTTTGGGTCTGGAGCAATGAGATAAGCTAAGGCTGCAAAAGCAGCAGGTTCAGCCCCTAAGGAGCATCCTGTATCAGTGCCTAAATACATGGATAGGAACATAAAACAGTGCTGATGAGCTTTACAGAGATCCACATGTAGCAAAGAGGTGATAGCTGTGCTACAGGTATTAGGAAAGATCACCAAGAATCACATAAAAAAAAAACTTGAAGGACCTTTTCCCTGAGAATAGGCTAAATGCCAGGACACAATAGAATGATACCTGCAACTAGGATATATCCAGATCATTAAAATCCTCCCCAGCAGAGACTTAGCTTATTGCCATGAAAGCCCAGGGATTGATTTAACGCAGTCAGCATGTAAATGGGAAGGAAATGGCTCTTCACCACACCATCTGTTTATCCCATCCCCATAACCCCACTAGTTAACTCTTTTGTGCTTTCTCTTCCTCTGGCTGATACCCTTCAGAAATAAATACAAAGCTCTGCAGAGTCACCACTTGTCGAGTTCCTCAGTCACACCTTCTAAGGTTAGAAAGAAAGATCTAATGGTCCCTTTGGAGGCAGGCAGAGAGAGCACTTTGTTCTCCTTGTATGTTTGTCACGTAGGCAACCCTCTGGTTTTGCCTGCAAGAGGCTCCGATACAAATGTCATTAGCAACTTCATTTCTGTACAAGTAACCTTTGGGGAACAGCATGCTTCTCTTTGTGGTGAAGTTTCATGTAGCTGATGCAGTATTTCCATGCTGTCATAGGAAGCTCACCAGTTGGTGGGTAGCTCTCCTTCAGGCTCTTCTGGCTGTGGGTGATTTTCCTTGATTTTCTGCCCCAGAAAGGAAGAGCTCTTCAGTGGTGCAGATTCAGGTACAAGGAAACATTAGCAACATCATTGAAATGGGGTCTTTGCTCTCTAAAATTTATTTCATTTGATTATGCCATAAATAGAAGGCCCCTGCTGTGCTAGCAATTATAGGTGCCTCTCAAAAACTAATTCCTTCAATCTCTTGAGCTACAACACCCTCAATGGCAGCTCTATGCCAACCCCTTTTGGCTAAAGGGAGATGTTTAGGTGAAAGGAGCACATCCTCTTCATAGCATATTTCTTTTTGACTGGATACTCTTCAGTGTTTGAATGTTTATATCTTGGGTCTTTTTTTTTCTTCTCAAGGGGTTCCTCCACACTGAAGCATTGATCATATTAAAGGCAATTTTGGTACATTTCACTAGCCAGCACTCCTTACTCACACACTGCCAACTGAGAGCTCCCAACTGGGAAAATTTTAGCTCTTTCTGGGTGAGATGTTTCCCTTGAAGAATCCCAGAGATACTTGTTAAGGTTATTTCACAGAGCTTTCTAAAGTTAAATGAAGTAGATATTAAAAGTTTAAATAACCTTTTGGTCTTTTTTTCCTGTTAAATTAGGATTTCCCAATGGCTTAACTGAGTTATTTTGCATCTATTACACAGTGGGCTGTCCCAATCTTTCAATGAACAATCTGCTAGAGGCGTTCATCTTTTCCGAGTCTTGATTTCAGTTTAAAAGAATTGCCAGGTCACACAGCCTGTGGATTTCATTCTGGCATCTTGCGGCTGAGGAGCAGAGATGGGATTTACTGAATTACCCCAACTTGTTCTCCCTTGCAGCGTTCCTGTGGC
Organism: Megaceryle torquata; assembly: GCA_024611175.1. Taxonomy (NCBI): domain Eukaryota; kingdom Metazoa; phylum Chordata; class Aves; order Coraciiformes; family Cerylidae; genus Megaceryle; species Megaceryle torquata. The sequence goes on along the minus strand of JANIJG010001130.1, from coordinate 89,895 downwards.
TTCATTTGCAGGGCATCCCATGAGGGAATTAGGCACAGGAAGAAGTCCAGCAGTCATTTGAGCTTGGGTTGTAGCTAAAAGAACTGCAGAAAGGAAATGACAACTGGCCGCACTTCCCTGAATTTGGTCCAGATAGGCTCAGTCTTCTTTGATCTGGCAATAGGCTGTATTTATGGGTCAAGAAGGAAAATAAGTGACTCTCTAGTAATTTTGGCATGGCTGGCTGGTTGAAAGCAGACCCATAGTGCAGTGTGAGCTTTGTGCTTGAAAACAGCAGAGCCAGACTGGCAGTTCAGCAGTTCTGAACTAAGCCTAATTAAAACTGCCCTTCTGCAGGGGAACACTGTTGTGCTGCAACAGGGGGGCCTTGTGCCCTTCTCTGTGGTGTGGCATAGACGTGCCCTCGCTTTCAGTCCCACAAGCATTTAAAAGACCTGGTCCTTGACTGGGATCTAGAAGCAAGTAGAAAACAAGCAAATGACTGCCCATTCACAAGCCTAAATCAGCTCCACTCAGCAATATTACCAGGGTTTTCAATTATCTTCAATCTGGAGCCAGATAATTGCCCCACCAAACTAGTCTCCACTATTAGACCTAGTTCAAGTGAGGCACGTGACAGAGGATCGTGTTTTACCTGTCTGGATTGTAATATTGAAAAATAGAATAAGATTTGATGCCTTGGCTCTTACAGGTACAGAGGCTGCCTGTTGTCCCTTTCATCTGGGTCTGTTGTTCTAATATTCTGCCCTTTAAAATTATTTCTTCATTTCTGACTCATCACTTCCAAACAAAATTAATGGTGTTTTACATCTCATGGCTCTGGAAACACATTGTTTTAATTGAAGCTTCTGTTATAAAAGATTTTCAATAAATTAACAAAATCTTGAAAATTAAGTGAACAGAGAGCTGGTAGCACATTCCATATAAACCCAAAATTTCTGAAAGCCAGGTAGAATGTCCTCAATGTCAGAAGCATAGCTGATAGCAAGGGCTCTTATCTTTTGTTAGGCCAGTGGGTATAGCTGGAAAAAAATCAACAAGCTTTTGGTTGCAAAACACTTTTTCAGGTCTAAAGACTTCAGATTAAATTTCAGGCATTTTATAGTCTGGCACAGTAATATTTAAGGAGAAAAAACACCATAATGATTCCAATTAATTTAAATTTCCACTTAGAGGAGAGAATACTTCATTTTGGGAACAATTTGCAATTCTTTTGCTGATGTATTACTTTGTAAATGGAGAGTCTCTCTTATGCATTTATTGAGACCATTTGGTCTTCAGGCAGAAATCCATGAGAGGCAAAAACACAGAGAACAAACCACAAATTCTGCAGAACCTCTGGGCCCATGTTCTGTGTGGCTTTGTGCTAGGGATATGCTGGATATGCACTTGTCTGTCACAAGTAGGGCTGGCCAGAAGCCAAACGTGAAGATTTTGACATTTTAAATTGGAGTAATGTCAAGACTTCCTGAAATTTTCACTAAATAAACAGAGATGGTGCTGCTCCCCACCCTTCTTCCAACACAAACCTGAACGGTGGGAAAGTTGGCCTGGACTGGATTTAATTTCATCAATTAACTGCAATTACAGTTGAGCCATTCCAGCTATTTCAAATACAGAACTATATTTCCCAGAGAGGACAGCAGTGATAATAAAATACATTAATATATTAAGTATTTTATTTAGTAAGTATCTTTATATGTTAAATCTTTTTGCAGTATGGCTTTTCCTACAATAGAGGCTCTAGTCTGGAAATTTTGGTTACATCCCCCCTCAGTCATCCACTAAGCAACTCAGTGACCCTGGTCAAGTGATGTATGACCTCTCTGTGCCCTCATTTTGGCATCTGTCAAAAGAGGCAGCAACATGAATCCTATTTTCTCTGATACAGGGAAAGAGAGTGGTAGATTAGTACTGCGTATTGTTATTGTTGATTGATTTTCTATTGCAAGTTAAATCAGGCTGAAGAGCAGCTTGAAAAGTCTTTTGGCACTTCTCACTATCCCAGAGAGCACCATTTCTGCAGTCTGTCCCAAGCTCAAACCGCCCCGCTTATCTGGAGGTTTCGAACTATCTTTCCCTATTTATGCTCAGAAGCACATCACTCTTAGCAGATACTGGGTAAAGCAAAAGCTTCTTTCTTTGAGGGGTTTCCTTTTTTAAATCATCTATAATAAAATGCACAGACCATAACTCATTTTCACCACAGCAAAGCCTGGATCAATTGACACTGGTGCTTTCTGACATTTCATTAGGCCAGTGGCAATAGCAGATATTGATCCAACAGCTGATAGAAGTTTGCAAGGACCACGCCCTCCTGATCTAATTGGAAGCTGTCCTGTTGAAGGGGTACTGTCTTGCAGGGAGTACACCATCCCACAGCTGGGCTAGGAGACAATGGGAAGCTCTCTTCAACTCTTGAGCCCTAGGGTACCTCATGGTGATGTGCTGGCAGGCTTGGTGGTGGCAGCATGATGTTAGTGCACCACTCTATGGTATGTGTCACCAGGTATTTACATCAATGTGGAGTTCTAAAAGTCACAGAATGGTTTTGTTGTGGGTGGAGGTCATCTTTGCTGGGATTCTCCTCCACATCCAGTGAAAGATCTTGGGTCTATTGAGCTTGGGTTTTTAATCTTCTGCAGGGCTTCTCTTTCTCAGGGGCTAGAAATCCAACACAGTCTCTGAGTACATCAGCTTCCCTTCTTGCAGGAGCTCTGTGATATACAGAGCAAGAAACATTTACAAGATGGAAGGAAAGAAAGTCCAGCAAGAGTGTTAGGAGATATATCTCTCCTGCCCTTCACTCTAGTAACTGTTTCAGTAGGGAAGAGGAGGGAAAGAGGAATGGGAAGGGAAAGAGAAGATGAGTATGTGGTACTCTCCATCAGGAGCACATTTGGAAGGAGGAGGGATTGGTAGAAGGAGGCAGAGAACAGGATGAAATGTTTAGTTTGTTCTCCCACCAAATGATCAACCCAGGCTAGTGTTGTTTGTATGGGATAGTTGTTATGGAGCAAAGGCAGACCTGAGTTTAAATCCAAAAGGGGACGAACCTAACCAGTGATGGGGAACAGGGCCCCCATGAGACACTACTTGGTAATAGTTATACTGCAGCAGTTACCCCAAAATTCCTCTCTGCTCAATTTCCCCATGTTTAACCATCTCTGTGTTGTATACAGAAAACAAATTAGGCCCTGATTCAACAGTGTATTTCAGTTCCCCCATCCAATTTGTTGCTTGTAGGAACTGAGTTCAGTGTAGGATTTAAGGTCCTAAAAAAAATTAGGAGGCTAAAGCTGAGTTCATTGCCCCCAGTTGTGGCAGAAGCCCCATAGGAGAGACTGTGTCCTTTGGATCATGGTCCCAGTTCAGTCTCTTCTGAGGCCACACAGATCAGTAACAACTCTCTGCAATGGACTGACCCTAAACTAGGCAACCAGCAATAGACCCTGGTTGAGAAATACCAGAAATTCATAAATGAAGTAGCCTTTCTCATTTATTGTTTAAAATATTTTTGTATGTGGACAGTGCATTTTGCTGTCTGATAATATTGGCGAAATATGTCTGAATCTGGCTGTTTGCAGCATGCCAAGGCATCTGCTGCTTGGTTAAAGCAAAGAAAGCAGAAAATAGTGAGGGCAGAGCAGCAGCAGAAGTGACCAGTTTCTATTGTAGAGTCTTGTTTAAAAACCATGGCAAATCTCCCCACTTCCAAAGGTGCACAAGTGCCCTTCTTCAGCATGCTTTTCCAAGCAGAAACACAGAGCCCAGCAAGCACTGGATATGAGCTAAGCCTCCAGGAGCAGAAAATCCTTGTGTGGTTTTTCCTCTGAGGTACAAGGAGAAGGAGGCCTCTGTAAGTGCCCAGTATATGGGCAGGAGGTGCTGAGTTCTGGGTGACTGGAAGAACAGAAGAGCTCTTGATGCAGGAGACTTTGTTGCTCTCAAAAAATGCTTTTGTAGTTGGTGTAAATGTATTCAATTGGGGTAAGAAGCTTTGGCATTTCTTTTGGAAATCTGACTCCTTAGATCAGCACAATTTAGTTAAACATGTAACCACACCATTTAATGCCCATCACTTAAGCTGAGCAATTTGACTGGTCCTTCCTTGCAAAGTAGATGTCAGTGCCACCCTTAACCGAAGTTTGCCCTGTACAAGGGCATTGGGAAAGGACTTCACATACCATTATACATCTGTTGTGCCCTGCCCTAAGCATCTTACTGCAGCAGAGCCTTTGGCCTTCAATCTTGAGTTGAAATTGGAAGAATACCTATGTGTGGCTTTTTTAATAGCTGGGTTTTTTAATGAACTGCTTCAGTTTTGGCAACAGGCCAAAACAGTGGCCTCTCTCTGCTGTTAGCTGTGGATCCTAGTGTCTTGGTTGTACATAGTTAGTGATGATAGAGGGATTTCCAGTTAATTGGAGAAATGAGGGCAGTGTTACTATCCTCTCTTAAGCTAGGATGATGGAGACATGAAGAGACAATGTGATTGGCACAAGACCTCTCACTTGGCCAAAGGTCAGGCCAGCAGAATAATCCATTCTTCCAAATCCCAGCCTGGTGCTGTATGTGTTGGGCCATGATGCTTTCGGGATGTGACAAATGTGACTTGGATCTCTGCCTGTGTCTCTTCTCTTTTTTGTTCCATCCAGACATGTTTTAAAGTAAAACACAATGACTTTGGATCCATACTGAGTATGAAGTAGATGGGGCAAACTCTCAACCACACTCTTCTTAATATGCATGTTTGTTCACAAATGCAGATCAGCCTAATTGACTGCCAGCATGCACAGATGTCTCTCTGCAAGAGCAGTCGGGTGCCACGAGAGTTGATTGCAAACACAAAGTGGAACCAGATTAAAATTTGACCTACAGTAACCAATTCGTAAAACACAGAGTAAGCAGTAACAAGGTGATGGAAGTTTTGGGCTCTGGGAAATAATTTTCTGGCTGTTGTTGGGTTCTTCTGAAGGGTTTCTCCCTGCCTGCTTGCCCCGCCTTTTCTTTAGATGCGCAAGTTGGGGGACACAGATCTTTTAATAACTCATGATGATAGGATTAACCCCTTTCTGCACATAAAATGCCATTAAATTTCCCTTAAAAGGGCTTTTTCATATAATTCTCATTTCCTCGAAGTGACATCACTTTGTTACTTGGATTGGAAATTTTCACATCTCTTACAAGTCAATTCTATAATTGCTTAGGAGGAAACTGCATAAATACAGCTTCTCCAAAGCAAAATTAAAATGTGCTTGGTAGCAAGATTTTCCTTTTGCATGCTACCATGTCTGTGAAGTCAGGATCAATGGAAATTTGCAGAAAGGCTATTATTTACTGTTTCTTTAAAGCAGCCAGCAGACTAACGTACAAAAATCTTCTTTTCCTCCAAAATCCAGCATGAAAGACTGTTTAGTGAAACATTCCTATCCCGGAGATTAACTAATTGCTCAGCAGTCAGTCATTTTCACTGCACAGCCAAGGACAGTGATTCCTTTCCCAGACACAGATGGAGCAATGGTTTAACACAAAACAGTTCCTGGGACAGGAGGATTAAGGAGAATTTGCTGGAGAGCGATTAAGACGGTTGTTGGAGCAATTAGTTTTTGAAGCTGAATTTCACATCAAAGTAATGCTATCTGAGGAGTGTACTGAGCAGAAGAACAATAAAACCATCATTTCAGGCCATCTACTCTGCATCCTCAGAGTGCAGATTAATAAAGTGAGCTAAGAGGACATGGAGATTTACAGGAGTAAATTAGGTGAAGCAGCCTAAATACAGTTTGCATTTGGAAAGAAGCGCCCTGGCTTCTGTCTGTGTTGGCTATTGTTTTTTTGTGGCTTCATCTCCCTTCCATTTCTGCCAGATTTCTTGTTGATGTCATATTCAGCAGAGGGTTTCTGACCATGCTTCTTGGTTGCAGAGATTCCTGCCAATGCAGGACACCATGGTCTGAGCCTGTTCTCATGCCATATCAAAAAGCTGTTAATGGAAGCTGGGACAGAGCCAGTGCTCCTTGCCGGCCCTTTCTGCTGGTGTTAGCTGTTCTTGCTAGCTTGTTTTTCCCATCCTAGGTGTCTGCACCTACCTCTTTGCCATGCCCTGGTCTAGGATGAGCCATTACTCCACACTCTCCCTCGGTGGGGTTAAGAGCTGGAATTGCGTCTTGTGGGCAATGCTGCCATTGCCCTCTGTGTATCAGAAGGGCCGTAAGTCTGCGGTGAGACAGGTTTTCAATGCAGGGAACCAGTCCAGACACAGTGACTCCCTTCACAGTGCACAGCAGCAGCTTCTTACATCCATCCCAAAGGAAGGTTTGCATTAACACTGGCTGTTTGGGTTTCTCTGGCTCACAGGCTAGACTTTCAGATGAAGGGCAAATACAGATGGCCCATGGCTCTCCTGTCAGACTGAACTTCATTTCACAGCTCTTCCAGCCCAGACCCCAGGGCTCCACTTTCTGCCTAATTGCAAACAGAAGGGCTTGTGTGAGGTAATTTCCTATTCATTGACTTCTGTCCATTGTTAAAATAGTTAAACTTTTAAAATTTGAGCACATTTTAATTCATGGAAATTATAAAGAAGATTTCTTAACATCTTAGCATTTAATTTAAAAAATGCTTAATATCTGAAAAAGGAAGATTTAGAGCATTTTAACATACAGGTATTTATTGTGAATCATGTTCTCTGTGACTTGCCTAGGTTTTAAAAACGCTTCCCTTTTGGAGCAAGCCTGTTTACCATCAGAAATCAGGCTTGACTGGCATAGTCCTCAGATTATCAAAAAAAGATGGTGCCAGCTATGTTCTCTTTTCATAACTGAAGCCTCCTATAAAGGGCAAGTCCTCAAGGACTGAGGGATGAAGCATCCTAGACTCACCTGGGCATATCAAAGCAATGGCCTCAGAGGGGTTTGCTGGTGATAGCAGCCCTTAGCAGCACACCATGCAGATGGTGGGAGAGATGTGAGCAGGATCTGTCCTGCAGTATCTGGGAGTAGAGTGAGATTTGTAGGGTGCTCCTGCGGGAGCAGCCACAGCCATCCCAATAATCCTAATAATCCAATTTCCTAGGATCTTCAGGGAGACCAGATGGGTTCCCTACCAACCGCTGGAGGGATTTCCTGGGGAGCAGGGCAAGAACAGGGGGACTTTGTCTTTCCTATTAGTGGTTCATCTCATTGCTCCATGCAAACAAAAAGTCTGTTTTTTCACAGGCTCTCACTTGCACCTGCCAATCTGGCATGGTCTTCTGTGCAGTTGTTGCTCATCCCCTTGCTGCAGTTTTTAAAATAATAGTGTTTCTCTGGAAGGACTGGCTGGTCTCTGAGTCTGGATGGGGAATGCATCCCAGCCAGGAACTGGCAATAAGCCAGCATGCTGTGGGGAATAAAAATAGCATCAGATGAAGGGTATATTACACACACACACACACAGAAATGCTTTACAGGAAGGCTTTTTACACAATCTGCACCAAACCCTGACATTTGCACTGCTAGAGGCAGGGGTTTGGGTACTTCTTACCCACCATCACATGGAAAGATGTCTGCATCCAAGCAACATGAAGAAGGCTCCCAGTATAGACACAGGAGACAAACAGGCATTTCAGGGTACAGCTTGTCTGACCTGTTTTAACATCTAGCTGCAGGTGAAATGACTCACACTTTCCAAGTGCCTTTTTCTTTCCTTTGACTGTGCAGGGCTCCTGGAGGATGAGTTCAGATGCAGGCACAAGTTTTGTAGGTGAACCTTGTTCCCAGTGTCCGTGCTCTGGAAATAGGATATATTTTGTAGTTTGTTCTTAGAAGCAGGAAAATAGCACACTTGTCTGAGCACTGCATGTGTTGGGCAAGCCTGTGTCTAAATCCTGCATCTGACACAAACTCACCTCCCTCATTAGCATGAGAAAAACAAGACTTTTCTATAATGCACTCTGAGATGTGAAAATTAATAGTATTTTTTTGCAAACATTGCCACAGAAATTTGGTTTCTGTTGTGCAGCCTAGGCATGAATTAAGCTTTCCTTATTATTTTCAGTTGTATTTGTTGGGGTATTTTTTTAGTATCGTTTCTGAAGAAAGTGAAGTATTTGTGACTGCAGTATTTGTCTGATTTTGGTTATATCATCCAAAACTTTAAAATCCATTTGCCAGCTTCAGCTGAGCTTGTGTAAAGGAATCTCCTTGAATCATTTCAGGCCAAGGAGGCAGTCTAAGATAGTTCTTCTATTTCCAAAAAAGTACCTATATGAAGGGTGCCAAGACCAACACACCTTGTGAAGATGGGAATTAGACATTCCCATAGGATGTGGAACAGACTAAACCCCTCTGGTGGGATCTGAATGCTGGTGAAGGATGCTCTGTGAGTCTCAGACAGCTTCAAGTGAGCTGGAATCCACCAGCTCTTCAGCATGGTCCACGGGAGGGTGCATTTCCCTAATATGCTGCCTCCAGCACTGCAGCCGGCTTGGAAAGTTCTCACTCATTCCTCATCCCACTTGCTCCATCTGCAGTGTTTGCCAGTGTGACTGTGGGTCTGTGCTGTCAGATGGGTCACTGGCATAGTCCAGGTTAAAAAAAGCCCCATTTATATCTTCAAATTTATTAACCTGGCTCATTTTTCTGATCTCATTTTGATTGCTGCTGGGGAGGGGAACAGTGAGTAGTATCTTCAGGGCCACAGTATTGAATTAAGGTGCCTTCCAGGATGTTCCCGTATTAAATGGGACTAAAAATACAGGGATCTGGACAAATATGTTGGATTTTAATTAACCAGATGCGAGGGAGATGGGACTTCTGTAAAACGAGACTTTTTGAGAGTCGACCACTACCCACATCAGCTTCCCCTCTGCATTAATGAGTGTGACCTGTCAGTTACTGATTGTGGCCCCAATTCAGCCTCACAGCAGGTCTCCTTCTGCTCTACGTGGATGTATTTAGCTGTGGGGGATGAAATGTTGTGTTTACTTTCTGTGCCAGATTTTGGTGTTGCAGAAATGCCCAATATGCTGAATCAAGCCACTTTTCCCATGTCAGGGTCTTTCCTTGCCGCAGGGCTCTACCATCCCTTGACCATCAGCCATGCTTATAGGGAAGGATACCACAGCTTGAGCAGCCAGAGTTTATTAGTCACTGTGAAAATCTTTATGTTGATGGCCTTCTGTGGCTTTCTGTCTCTCTCACTTGGTACACACCTGCTGTATTCATCACCATGACAACTGGGTGCCCTTTTGCTGTGCCTTTCTGAGGTGAGGGGCAGGCATATATTGAACACCACTAACAGCATGGGATGTTCTAGGAATGGGACATGGATGATTTCTGGTCAAATATTTTCCACTTTTATGAACTTACTGTAATGCTTCAAAACTTTTACCTGCTCTTTAATCCATTCATGTACCTTCCTTGGAATTAGTTATTAAGGGATCTTTGTGAATGGAGCAAGGTCGTGGAGGGATGATTTTCACAATACTAGTACAAAAAAAGGCAGCAGACAAGGGTTGCATTTCAAAGCATCTGGAAAGGCCACAGCTTCACTGATTAATTCAGCAGTAAATGGGAGAACTTGTGTGCATCTCAGCCTTGAGATGGCTCCCAACCTGTCACTGCTGCTGCCCTTGTCTGCGCTTGGCTGTGGGTTCAGTTATACAAGCTGACACCTCACAGGAGCTGCTCCAGCAGTAATGTACCCATTGCCACTGCCTTTGGTAAGGTCCCTCTCTGTAAATAGTGATGGGCTGGGTTCACAGTCATGGCAAAGTTACCTCTCAGTACAGAGGGCAGGGAAAGAAGTGTGGGCTTCAGATCAAATGGGAAATTTCAAGTTGCTGTTGTCTCCTCTGTGCCTGCCTTGTAGGTAACCCAAATACTTCAGTTCCCAATTATTGCCTTCTCAGTAATTAACACCACCTCCATTCTCCATCCTTCCCAAAATAAATACAAGAAAAGCAAGAAAACTGGGATCCTGGTCTCATGAGTCTTTCACAAACCCATCTGTAGAGGAAATGAAGTCCTACACTGAATCTCCATCCCATTAATGAATTTAGCACTTGCCTTTGGGTATGGCTCTTTACTCCTTGAGATGTGCTATACACACAGTTAATTCACTTTCTTCTGATTAACTCCTCTGGGGTTTGTGTCTATTCCTGGGACATACATTTGGACAGGCCTATGTGTAACCTCTCTGAAAAGGGTCAGGGACAACTGAAATAGCTCATCCAATTTAAGATTTCAAAATAATCCTCTCCCAATTTGCTGAGGAATGTCAAATTGCATGAGGTGTTTTTCTGTTCTTATTTATAGAGAAAAATAGCCAGTAATAGCTATTAGACATTAATAGAATTAAGTCTCCATGTAAACACATTTAATCCTATTCTGGTTTAGGTTAAACCACTGTAGAAGTGGATTAAATCCAACCACATGAAAAATCCTAATATGGAAAAAATTGGTAATAAAAAACAACTATTGCTGCTAGAATTCACATACCTTTTATTTTATTTTCTTTTTTTTTTTTTTTTCCAGTTCTTTGTCTTTATAAGATGATTTTTCTTTTCTTTTACTTGTACATACTCTAACATTATCCAGACAAGGATAGACCAAGATTAGATCCTTGCTGTGCTATGCATAGTGCTCCCTTGATTGAGTGTGGACCTCCTGAAGAGGGGACAGCAGGAATTTAGGAGTGTGTCTTCTCCACTGCATGGCCATAAAGTGGGGAGAAAGCCCACGGCTGTGAGTGGTTACTGGGTCCTTGGTCTCACTCATCTAGAGCAGATTTGCAGTGCAAATATGATGGCATTTGTCATCTCAGACACCAATCCCTGCAGCAGGGATGTGTTCAGCTTTCCTCAGTGTTGGCCCCATGCTAAGGCACAGCAGTGCTTGGGCTCACATCTCCATACCACAGGGCTTGGCTCATCCGAGTGATGTGTGGCCAAGTGGTTCTGGGGCAAAAAATCCTGTAGTGATTTCCTGGCTATCAGAACGGCCCACTTCAGGAGTATGAGGTAGAGGTGGTATCAAATTAGCAGTCCTGGCTTTTCTTCTGCTGAACATAGCAGCAGCAGTCAACAGGTAGTTATATTCTGTGCAGAGAGATAACCTCTGTCTGGAGAAGTTTTTGAACTGAGAGAAGCAAAGGAAGAAATGAAAGAACAATAGTAGGAGACTATATGGAGGTCTAGTAATAGTAGATTAGTAGTAGGTGAGTGTGATTTTCAGTGAAGTGGAAGCATATGGAAAGGAATCAAAAACTGGTGCTGTGGTCTTTGCTGTTGCTGTTCTGGTCTTTATAAACAGCTGGCAGGACAGAAGTTGCCAAAGTTACCTCGTGTCTCTCCTGACCACACATTCAGTGCTGCACTGGACACAGGAGTACTGTGAGCCCCTGCCAGGCTGCAGGAGCTCCTCAGCTGCCACTGGCCACTATCTGCCAGGCACTAGGTGGCTGGGGGAGTGGAGGGCACTCAATCTGTGAAATAAGCTCATGGCCACAAAGCAGGGAAACATCAGGCAGAGGATGTTTTCACGATCCCAGATGTTTTCAGAGACTGAGCTACTCTGACCTGGCACAGCACGGGGCAGAGCAGCCAGCCAGCCAGGGACAACAGTGGAGGAGCCAGCCATCTTCTCAGACACATCTTGGGGTCATATCCTTGCAGCTGGTTGGCACTGCGTCATCTGCTAGAGGTGCCACGCTGCCCTTCAAGGGAAAGAAGGACCCAAACAAAACAACACAACCCACCTTCCAAATCTTCATTTAGAGAGTGTGGCTTCAGTTGAATACAATTACTTAATTTCAAGTCAAGGACAGCTTCTCTTGCATTTACTTGCTGCTCCCAATGCTTGAGAGAGTTGTTCCATGAGAGCAGGTGTTAATGAAGGGGAGCTTCCAAATGAGTGTATATTGATGCATCTAGGTCAGTGTAGTCAGATGAATTTATCTTCCATGTTTCTGTCTTCTTATGTGTTTGTTTTTTTTTTTTAAACTGGGCTCCTAATAAACATGTTAACTTTCCAAATTATTATGAGCAGCTGCATCTACCAGCAGCACACAAGGATATGTTTACTGTGCTTGAAAGTTCTTTAATGAAGCTTTGAAGTCCAGCTCATCCCAGATTCATGGAGGGAAGGAGCTGTAGCCCTCGTGGCACTCCTCTGCTGGCTTCTGAAGGTGTGAGGCTTGAAAGGAACTATTCTTTGCAAATATGGACAGGCACAAGAAGAGCCTTTGTATGAAAAGTAAATAGCTACTGAAATATGGATACTCAAATAGATACTTCAAAACCTACATCTGACTGTCAGAGTTTTGTTTGTGTATTGCAGGGGCTTTATTTCACTTCTTTTGCCAACACTATCCCTACACAGTCCATATTTGCTTTGAATCATATTCTGTTTATCACTTCAGTATCATCACCCAGAGAACCAGAGTTTCCCTGTCCTGCCTCAGTCCCTCCTTCAAGAAAACTGGATGAACCTAAAATACATATCTCATACAAGTAACATGCATAAAATCAGCGGCAAGGTTTTATCTCTGTGGATCCTTCCACAGCTTGAGGCTCAGATTTTTCTGTAGAGGCCTGAGAGATGCTGCAAGGTGAAATAACTGCAGAATTAAATGGCATGGCATCACGAAATGGTGGCTATGGCTGGGTTTTATAATCACACACCCCTCTTATGGTTCTTCTCCCCGGTGCTCCCCGTACACCCACACATATTGGACGTATAAAGTCTCCAGGAAACATTTATGTTGCTATGTGATGCCACACAACATGGCACACAGGGAACCTAATTGCACCCTCCAGCCACTCCTACAAAACTAGCAATAGGCAGAGCTAAGAGGAATTGAGCACATTTGGGTTTTCCAGTCTCTGGAAGAGTATGTACATTGAATTAAACTTACAGCTACATAGTCTCCACTGATTTACTTCTTCCTTTGATCTGTACTAAAGATAGTGACAGAGCAGGTGTGAGTAATAGGTAGGTATCATGTTATTTGGGTTCCTGCTCTCTTTCTTTCTTCTCTTAATTCGGTTTTCCTTCTCTTGGTGTCAGGATATTTTTAGGTCTTCAGGATCTTCTGCATCAAAAATAAAGGTGAAACTCACTTTTAATCTAGACTTCTAAGAAAGTGTGTGCGTATATATGTGCCCTATCTATGCAGTGATGTATGGCTGAAGTTACTACGTCCTGATCATCTCTGTTTACATTCACTACAAGAAATGAAGATAGAAAGGAAGAAGAAATGGCTGTTCTGTCAATGCTGTTTCCCCATCTCCCAGTAAGGTTTGCTGTATGCCATGTCCTTTGTGTATTGACTCTGTTGTGGATTTATTCCCCACAGATCATCTTCCGGAAGATCAGCGATGTCAAGAAGGAAGAAGAGGAGCGCCTGCGCCAGAAGAATGAGGTGACACTGAGCATCCCTGTGGACCACCCTGTGCGGAAACTCTTCCAGAAATTCAAACAGCAGAAGGAGATGCGCAATCAAGGCTCAACCCACATTGACCCAGAAAGGAACCAGCTTCAGGTGGAAAGCCGGAGCGTGCAGAATGGGGCCTCCATCACAGGCACCAGCGTGGTCACTGTGTCTCAGATCACCCCCATCCAGACATCCCTGGCTTACATGAAAACCAGTGAGGCTGTGAAGCAAAACAACAGGGATGCAATGGAGCTCAAGCCGAATGGAAACGGAGACCAAAAATGTCTGAAAGTTAACAGTCCCATGCGGATGAAAAATGGGAATGGGAAAGGGTGGCTTCGACTGAAGAACACAATGGGGACCCATGAGGAGAAGAAGGAGGACTGGAACAACGTCACGAAGGCTGAGTCCATGGGCTTGCTGTCTGACGACCCCAAGTGCAATGACTCGGAGAATGGTGTAAATAAAAACCCACTGCGGAAAACTGACTCTTGTGACAGTGGAATCACAAAAAGTGACCTTCGCTTGGATAAAGCTGGTGAGGCTCGCAGCCCCCTGGAGCACAGCCCCATTCAGGCTGATGCTAGGCATCCTTTCTACCCTATTCCTGAGCAGGCCTTACAAACCACGCTGCAGGAAGTCAAGCACGAACTCAAAGAAGATATCCAGCTGCTAAGCAGTAGGATGGCTGCCCTTGAGAAACAGGTGGCAGAAATTTTAAAAATATTGTCTGAAAAGAACGTACCCCAGATCTCTTCCCCCAAGTCTCATTTATCACCCCAGCGCCCCCCCCAAATACCCTGTCAGGATATTTTTAGTGTTTCAAGGCCTGCATCACCTGAATCAGAAAAAGATGAAATCCACTTTTAGCATATACCTATGTGTATATATGTATACAGTATATATGCAGAGGTGTATATATACCTTTATACATATATATATGTGTGTGTGTATACGGTAAATATATATACATATATATTTTCACTTGCATCCAATATGACTTGAACACACCAAGGATTTTGATATGTAAATATTGCATGTCCAGCTGGATTCTGGCCTGCCAAAGAAAACAATTATTAACATAGATATTGCTTGTATAATATGCAGTTGACTGCATGCACACTTTACATTTATTTATAATCTCTATTATGTAATAAAAGAATGACTTTTGTTTAACAAAGGCAATGTACTATTTAAAGAATCAGGGTCTAACCTGCCAATATTGCCATGACAGTTTTGATCTCAGGCTGGGTGAATTGAGCTTTTATTTCCTCACAGTCTTTTCTGCCGAGTTAAACAGTAGATTAACATGACTTGGAGGACACCTTCAGACTCCCAATCAGTATCATTTCCTGGTATCATTCCATTACAATATACTTGTTTGTGTATACAATATATTTGATAAATTCCCCTACTCCTCCTAAAGGGAGGGCTCAGCTCAGTGGCCAGGCAAGAGCACCATGTCCGGTGCTGGGGTGGATCACTGGAATTTATTTGTGTGGGTATTGTGCATGCACAGCCTTTTATTTCAAGTATCTTCCTGCTCTTTTAGCATCTTAAGTAAGAAATAATAATGGTGATTTATGTAACAATATGAAACTAACAGAAACATTCTCAGTTTCACTCCCTGATTGTTCAGGGGTAACTTCTTTCTTGAAAGCCTCCTTTTATTGATGCCATTTTTACTGAACTGTTAGAGTAACATTATGTAGATTCTCTTTGCAGCACTTAGTGATGGTGTCCAGTTCTGTCAGTATCTTCATTAGGATGTCCCATTTTTTTGCAGGGTTGAGGTTGTTCTCCTGCTGTCTCCACCATTGCCCCTGGCAGAAAAACTTTGCACGAGGCCTGAACAAAGGAGAGAACAATTGTAGTTCAGCTCCTTGGGAGCTATGTGACCAAGTTTGAAAGCCTGAAGTTAAAAGGCTGCAGTTAATCCTCTTCCACTCTCTTTTCTGAGGACATTTATCAGTCTGCAGCTGCCTTTGAGAAACAAAGTAAGCAGTCAGGGTCAAATTCCCTTTAGTCCAAGCACATGGATGATGGTTGGGTGGGAGAGTGGTGGGTGTGTTGGAGAGGTAAATCCTCCCTAGGGTGCTGCCCACTGCTCTTGCCTTGGACTTGTGGAAGGTTTCAGTGCATGGGATGAGCACATTTCAGGAGCAGGTTTGCAGTGCCCACACAGCCAGTCATCATGCATACTAAGTCCCTTAGGTCTGTGTCCGATGCTCTGACCCTTCTCTTAGCTGACTTCCATTTGCATCTCCCAGTCCCAACCCTCATCTCCACCTCCTTCACATGGTGATGCTACCTTTGCAGGGCTGCAGCAAGGCAGGCTATTGCACTGGATCCCATTTATTCTTCTGTTTGGAGCTGAGGCTTTGGACTCAGCCTGGGTCTTGAGTGTGGTGGGACTTTTTGCCTCTCCTTTTGCACTGATTTTGAAACCAGATACATGTGATACATAGCAGAAATGGCCATCACCACTTCAGAACTGTTAACTTCTACAGCTTGGGACAGCCCAGCAGACTGCAATGAAGGATGGATTTCCCCTCCACACTTATGTGGTCTCTTGCATCAAAATCCCATGTTTTTAGAAGTGCCTGGAGTAAAACATTTATGTACCACAAGGGATCACTATCAATCAGATAAATAAAAGACGTGCTTGTAATTAGTGGGCATCCTTACCAGTCACCAATACCATATCCATTACTTACCATTAGTAAACTAAACTATATCACTTCCTGAAAAACTAAAAAATACAACCAAAAAAGCCCAAACAAACCATCATTTGCAGTAGTGGCAATTAGGAACCTGCATATCTTCTGCTGTGAAATTCAAATCCATAAACCTCCAAAAGTTTGTAAGAAAGCCAAAGTCATTGCTTCTGTTGTGTCAATTCCTGGAGGCTTTTGGGGAGACGATAGTCTTCCTCATTTGCTGTTCCTTTCCATCCTGTCTCTTTTTGCCCCTTCACCAGTTCCTTTCTTTAGGAAATTACAGCCACAAAAATGGAAGAATAAAATGCCACCGGAAGGGACAACTCTTCCCTCATCCTGGTGGTTGGGCTGCCTGCTCATTATAGTTTTCCACAGCTGCATTTGCTGATTGTCAAAACTTTTTTTGCAGCTGCTGTTCTAACACAAGAGCAGCTCTGTAACTCTGTGACGGTGCTTTGGTCTGCAAGGACAGACTGCACTTGAAAACCAGCAGGACCTTCAAGGTCCTACTGTAAAGTCCTACCACGGGACTCCTAAAGAATCAAGGGAGTTACAGGGTTAGGGAGTTACATGGTTGCTGCAGGAGTATGTACAGACCTTGTGGGTACCGTTTTAAGTGCCAAGTTTTGAAGATTTGAATGTTCTTGCCTGGCTTGTGTTGCTGGTTAAGACAGCCACTCAGCAACTGCCCAGTGACTAGCTGAGTTGTGCAGCCTGTCTGGTGGCCAGATTTTGATAAAATTCCTTGAATGCATGAATCTGCCACAGCGTGATGCTGTGAAACAGCCAATGGGGGTGACTTTGTTAGAAAGCTTTAACCTTAATGGCATTCCTTGGCCTTTGTGAAGGACATCTTTTCTTTCTGTGTAACTGATGTTAATTCTAGATAGACCTGCATGGCATGTAAAGGGATCTCTATTTAGGTGTAGCTTGCAAGTCAGGTGTAACTTTGTGCTGTTTACAATGACAGACCATGTAACAGGTTTAATCTGACCTTGAAAATTGTTTAAGCCTGGAATGTCTATTACATGACTGGTTAAAATGTATAGTGGCTAAAAGCTATAGTGTAAAATAGCAAGTTAATGAAACACACACAGTGTTTCCAGGTCCAATTCTAGTGCTGCTTGACTGATATTCCAATAAAGTCCACTGCAAGTTCAGTGGAATCAGCTTGTACCTTTTATGAGGCAGTAGTGCGATGGGTGTCTTGCAAACACGATAAATGCAGTCTGCAGATGGGCTCTCCCAGACCCTGTGTGCTGGGGGTACAGCCGGAGGCCCATTTCGCAGGGTTGGCTCTGGTGGCTATTGCTCTGAAAATTTGACTTATTTAATTCTTAAGCACTTTGCTTCCAAAATATCATGATCAGAGCATTAAGTGTTATTTCATGGAGTTGTTACCAGGGTACTGGGTCACCTTCACCATCCCTTCATGGCTGTGCATGATGCGGTTGAACCTGCTGCTGACTGGGGCATTCCTTTTCTGTTGAAGACGCATGAGTCATAGTCTTGTAGATCAGGCTTAACTGAAAGCAACCACCTATAGTAATTAAGTGCAGTAAGGGCACAAGCTTGTCTCATCCTAAGGCAGTGCTCAAGCAGCTAGATGCCATACGGAGGGAGCTCTTGGCCGCATGCTCTCCTTTCCTTTAAGAGCCGTATACCTGTACAGATGTTCCTGCCACACGCTGGCAATAGCGTTCTTTGTGTATTCAAAGTATTTTACCTGCACACAAGTGGATTTTATCTTTCTGGACTTTGGAATAGAAATCAAATGTGTACAGAAAAATGAAACACTTTCCAAAGCAAGTGAACTAGAGTACCTTTAATAGCTTTTTTTGTGTAATGTTACATATACGAGACAGAACATCACTTCGGGATAATAACTGAGAAAAAAATAATTGTTGTAGTGAAGATTCAGTTCTTATCAATTTGTATTTGTAAATGCATCTTTCTGTGTTTACCAGGGGACAGGGGTTAGATCAGAGCTGACTCTGGAATTGACAAACTTAAGCTTTGCCCATTTTTCTTTTCCCTGTTCTGCAGTAGTACAACTGTAGGGACTTGATGCTGCTGCTACCAAAGTTTGGGCTTATTGCTATATTCAAATTCAGTCTTCATTTACCACCACATGGAAGGCAACTCAGTTACACAGGTGTGAATTGAAGGTTGAATCTGATGATCATATTGGAAAGTGTATTTTCGATCCCAGGACACTTCTAGAGAACTGGCAGCTGCAGAAATAATGTACTGTTTGCAAGCCGTGAGCAGTGACTCTGGAAGTAACTGAGACCATTATACAGACGTCATCGGTTGCACGGGTCAGAAAACAGATGTTGAGCTCATGGAATGGCTTAAAGGCTTTCTGGGGAAAAAGATGTCCTGAACTGGAAGGGAAAATAAAAAGCTGAAAGTTTAATATGGAATTTGAGAGAGATGAGGTAGAGGAAGATACTATAATTAATTGACACTTTTTTAACTTGGATTTTGAGCATTTAGAAAACCCATACCTATCTTTTTGGATGTCAGAATTAGACACAGCGTTTGTTAAATGTTTTTCCCTCAGTGAGGTGGCATCAAAGCGATACCTATTTTTTACAAAAAGTGTTCAAATAGCATTTTCCTACAGAATAGGGTTTTAACAGGTTTTGTTACTGTTGTTTTTAACAGGCTGTATCTAAAGGCTTCTTTTCTTTTTTCTTTTTTCTTTTTTCTTTTTTTTTATCAGAAGCTCCTGTGTTAACACATATCTTCAGGTCTATAGCATCTATAATGCTTTATGGTCTGGATGCTGCCATTCTTGTTAGAGAAGGTTTGAGAAGTGGGATTCCTTTGGAGAAAGGCACTTCTTTGTGGCATTCCAGGCTCTGTGGCTCTCTTCCTCTTCTCAGCAATATCCAATGATAGGACAAGGGGTAACAGGTGCAAGCTGGAACATAGAAGTTTCCATGTAAACCTAAGGAGAAACTTTTTCGTGGTGAGAGTGACGGAGCAGTGGAACAGACTGCCCAGGGAGGGTGTGGACTCCCCTCTGAAGACATTCAAAACCCACCTGCACGTGTTTCTGTGTGACCTGGTCTAGATGATCCTGCTCTGGCAGGAGGGTTGGACTAGATGATCTTTCGAGGTCCCTTCCAACCCCTAACATTCTGTGATTCCTGAGCTGCATTGAGAGCTGTGAGCACTAAACAGCAGTAGTTTGCATTTTTCTTGGCACTTCTGGATCTGCACTGATATACTTCAGGGAATTTAAGGAAGGAAATAGAAAAGTTGACACTTCTCCTAGATAGCCCCAGTCCTTTACATATGTCTGGGCTGCCAGAGCAGTGTTTTCCTATGGAGCCTACAGGAGGAAAAATTTTGATCCAGCTAGATTGCCTCATCTGAGAGTAGTTTTTATAACTTTCCCTTTATGTTTATGGTACAAAAGGATAACATGATTTCTATGTGTTATATGTTTCTATGTTATAGTGGACTTCAAAGTTGAATATATTCTTAAAGTGCTGAATGGAGCTAAAATAGACAAGAAGTCCACATTATTTCTGCCAGAAAAGCAGCAAATCTTCTTACTGACATAAGGACTATTGTGCAAAGATCAGCTTTGTGATAACTAACAAATGACAAACAAAATAAAATCATCCTTGCTGCGGGTGCATTTAGTCATACAGAAAATTGACCTTGTATTTCACTGTTGGAAAAGAAGGCATATATTGATTCTGAATACTCAAATTACAGAAGCGTCCAAAAAGGGCTTCACTAGGCCATAATAAATAAATTATATCAATTTATTATGTTTTACTAATCAACCACCTGATGCA
Organism: Megaceryle torquata; assembly: GCA_024611175.1. Taxonomy (NCBI): domain Eukaryota; kingdom Metazoa; phylum Chordata; class Aves; order Coraciiformes; family Cerylidae; genus Megaceryle; species Megaceryle torquata. The sequence continues at coordinate 69,938 of JANIJG010001130.1, read as the reverse complement.
AGGCAAGTGGAAACAGGCAGCTGGGGCAATATTCTCACAAACATTTTCGTCCATTATTTATAATGTGGAAAAGTGCATTTCCTCATTATTTTCTGTTTGGAGGTGTAAGCTAGCTTGGACCACAGTATGAGACTGTTGGTGTGTACCAACTCTGTATCTGTCTGCCACAAATACATCAATTAGCCTTAATGAAAAGTCCTATAAAAAGGATTTTGTATTACACCAGATTCTGTCTCCCCCACACTTCCAGTGACATGACTGTATGTTACCTGGTTCAGAGCAGATTCAGTTCAGACCAAGCAATATCAGAGCATATTTATTCCTGCCTGCAAAGCATGTATAGACACACCATAGGTATATATACCCATCCATTTGGAATGGGGATGCAGATCTGGACAATTTAAGACAGGTGTTAAGGGCAGGTTGGGTAAATCGTGCTCTGGTGGTGCCAATCACTCATCATTCACTGTAGAGTCACAGCTTTAGATTCAAAACTTGCTTTGTAGACTGAAAGAGGGTAAATTAAGTGAATCCAACCCAGCTTGATCTCATCTGTATAAAAAGGTGCCTCTAAAAGAGACCTCTTTCCATCACAGAAGCACTTTCATATAGGTGTGACTAACAGTACAGGGAACACTGAAATGTCTCAGCATGCAGCCAGCAAGTGTTCAGCTCCTAAACTGCTAATAAGAGCTCCATAAAGATACCCAGATGCTCAGTTCTTGGCCTGTGGTGATCAGGTTTTTGACTTTTTACCCCCCTGCCATCAGAGTATAGACCAGGAACCCCCATATTCACAGATATATAGTTGAGATGCTCTTCATCATGATGCACAATGCCAAGCCACAGAGGGGCATCACCATTCAGTTTTTGGATAGTGACAGACTGCCAGCTTATTTGGGATCTTTGGGGTATTGATGATGTTAGGAGCTTTATCACTGAGCTCTGTCATACAGTGGGAAGAGGCCAAGGCTTCAAAATGTCCAATAAAGGGAAAGATTGTAGTGAAGAGCTTTTCAGGTAGACAGAAAGTGACTGACTAATCAGGGGATTGCCCAGGCCATAGCAGAGCCCAGTCTCTGTGATGTGCAATGAGAGGAGAGAGGGAGAAGAAAAGATGTAAAGACTGGTGTCCAAAAATGGTGATAGTATTTTACTGAAGTTAATACTTACTGGTCTCTGCATAGTGGCTGTTTGTGTCTTCATAATTTATTTCTTTGGAAGTTGGCAGACTCCTCTTTCTTTCAGGTGGCATTTAAGGATGAGGCTGGCAGCCCTTTCTGGGGTGACAGCTGTGAGACAGGGAAGGGCCATTACAGGGTAGTCAAATATAGATGCCTTCAGGGGATAATGTGGGCTTTAGAACAGCCATTGCTCTTACATCTTGCCAAAGACCTGTTGGAAGGGGGCATATAGAATTCAGACTGTGTAGCTTCACTGTATGGACTCATATTTGAAGCTGGCCCTTCTTTGAGCAGGGGGGATTGGACCAAATGATTTCCAAAAGCTCCCTTCCGAGGAGATCTATATTGTTTATCATTTGGTGATTTGGTAGATTTTAATAGCAAAAATAGAGAGGAGGTAAAATTTGAAGGTTCTTAGTTATGTTCTATTATTTTCTGTTTTGCAGTGTAAATACCATACCAAGGAATGTGCTGCCAATTTTCAAGATAATGAGTATTTCTAAGAGTTGATACTCATCAAGCAGACACCAGAGAAATGTGGCATATTCTAAAACTACAGCATATAACTTAAGCCCTTCACTGGGCATCAGCTAACATCCACACTTGATGTCAAACACTGAGAAAAATATCTCAGTGACCATGCAGTTTCTGGAAGCAGTGGGCTAATCTGGCTGCATCAGCAACACCCACACCCTCTTCCAGCCTCTTCTCCAGCCCAGTGAAAGACGATTACAGCATCTGAAAATTCCATCAAAAAAATCAATATCACTTGAGCTGGTTTTCAGTGTTGCACTGGAGGACATGCATATCCAAGGCTATAGGAAACATGTGAAGGGAAGTAGCAAGCAGGTTTCTCATTAGAGGCTTTTTTTTTTTTTTTCCTCATTAGTTACACCTTAGGTGAACTTTACTACCGGCAGCACTTTGCACAGGTGCCATGCAGTGCTAGTAAAAGTCATCTTCATTTCCTCAGGCAGATCCCAGGGCTCTGCTCAACATTTCCATGTGTGCTATACCAGGACACACAGGCACTTTCCTCTCCTGGGCTTGGTTTCAGAATTTCCTGAGTTGTTGCACCTCTTTTCTCAGTCACCACTTTGCCTAGAAATAAAACAAACTCCTTTTGTGCTGGTGTCCACTTCCTGCAGCTGGTGGGGCAGGAGAGGACAGACACGGCTCCTTAGAAGCAGGTGAGGAGTGGTGTGGTACCCTCCATTTTCTGGCTGATGAACTGGGAATCCAGTTGTGGCCAGGGCTGCTGCCAGGACCATTAGTCGGAGGTCACAGTTCAGTTTGTAAATTGGGTGTCTTACCTCAGCTATCATGGTAAAAGCAGGGCTTTTTTCTAAAGCAAAACAAACTTTCTGCTCTGCTTCTAATTAGTCCTCTGTTGTCCCTGCAGGATTAATTACTGCTGCCTTCACTTGTATCATGAAATGCTGTTTGGCAACGGCTTCCTTTTTTTTATTTTATTTTAGTATAATTAGGAGTCCTGGCATTACAAACAACCTCAGTCAGGTGGTACTGTAAAATCACAGAGCTGAAATGTCACTTAAACTAGTACTTTACACCTAGCTTTTGAATGCCAGCAACCCCATTGCACTCACTACATGTTCAAAGCTCATTGCTTTGGGGTCATTGGTACATCAGCGTGAATGTCCTCCTCCTGAAATCGATAACAGAAGGGTTATTGTTCTTCAGGGTCCTCCCATAATGTGGTGCTTAGAGGACTGGGGTTGCAAGGATGCAATGGCACCTCCCAACTCTTCCTACTGCCCATTGATGCTCTGTAGATTCCCAGCCACATTGGCATTGACTTACAGGAAGGGCTGAGTGCCACCACCTGCATAATTCTATCAAGTGGTAAATTCAATTTATTGAGTGGGAGAGGCAGTAGCTGGCAATAAGGCAGGATTTGGGTTTATAAAAATTTGCCTTGTGAGAATTGGGCATGCTACCAGAAAGACAATAAAGAATTTATCTGGCAACGCGTGCCAAAAGGATGCTAAACATGTGAGCAGGAGAATTTATTGATACCAGTGAAAAAGCTCATTAGCATTAAAGTGCAAAGCAGCTCTGTAAATACACTTTTCAACTGTCCCAGTAAAATCCCTGTACTCAGGAAAGTGGAACTAAGGCTTGCTTCTCTGGAGTGCATAATAGGCTAAGCAGCTTTCGCACTTGCACGCAAAACATGTTTCCTTAAATGTAATACTTAGCTCTGTTTTACTAGTATGAGCAAATTTCACAATGAACCACAATGTATTTCCCCTGCTGCTAGTTTCACAGTGAACTGAAGATGCTCCTACAGCTGGTCCTGTATTATTTCTCATAGAAAAGATTTTTCCCTTCCTTGCTAGTCACTGATTGTCAATTACTTGCTCTTTAAGAGAGTTGTGTCCCTGTAAGGAAGTGGGACACCACAATAAACCTGAGGCTTGCAGGGATGCAGAGGAGATAAAGGGACACCGTATTTTTTTCTGGAAAACATCCCAGTAGTAAAAATACACTTGCTAACTATCTAAAGCTCCAATGCCTTATCAGCACAGTTTATGTAACAAAACCCCATTAGTATTGCAAACTGTTCTCACATGAATGAGGACATGATATGCTTCATAAACTTTACATACCTATTTACTGTTGTTGGGCATATAGCACTTGGCTGGGGCTTTTACGTGCAGGTGTAGCTGCATATCTTGTGTTAATTCCTGCAAGTTTTCAAAGCTATGAAGCAGATTATTTTCCACAATGAAAAGCAATCCTTTTCCTCCTTTCCTTTCCTTTCCTTTCCTTTCCTTTCCTTTCCTTTCCTTTCCTTTCCTTTCCTTTCCTTTCCTTT
>JANIJG010001130.1:35928-65815 GCA_024611175.1 Megaceryle torquata | reverse complement strand
TTTCCTTTCCTTTCCTTTCCTTTCCTTTCCTTTCCTTTCCTTTCCTTTCCTTTCCTTTCCTTTCCTCTTTCCTTTCCTTTCCCTCCTTGACTTCTTTTTCCTTGCCTAGATTATTAGGCTAGCAACTTGTAGAAATGGGAAGATTAAGTAATGTTGCATCAGCAGATTTAATGAGGTAATGATCTGGTTTTCTACTTGTGTTCAGAAGAAATAATATGCTAAAGGGAATTGTAGTTAGGACTGATTTGTTAATGCCCTGCTTAAATACCAGACAGTGACCAAGTGGTTCGGTAAAGTGGTCTCAGTAGATCTTCTAAATTGTGTTCTTCTTTTTGGGGGTAAATATTTTCAGACTTCGAGCATCTTATGTAAATGTTCTTATTAAGGTCAGCGGAAATCTTTCCATTAATTTCTCTAACTCTAACCCAGTTCTCACAGGGGGACCAAGACAGTAGGTCTCAGCATGGGCTGAGCTTTCCAAAAACCAAGAAGTGTGGATACTAGAATTTTAATTTCAGGCCCTTTGTCTAATGCAAATGGGTCCAAGATTTCATGCTCTACAAATGCTGCATGCCAAATGCAGGTAGAAATGTAGAGGATGCGTTTGAAGATTGGGACAGCAAGGTGAATTGCCACAAAAATCAGCTGAACCGATCAGGGAAAGAGCACTTTTTAATTAATACATATTTGAATCCATATGACTTATTCTCAGTGTCTGAACTGTCAGTCACTTCCATCCAAAGTAACTGCTCAAAATTCATGACTGTCTAGAATAAACTTGTACAAGCCAGATACCTACATAAGCTGTGCAAACTCTCTCTGGGGAGCACAGTTAAAAATAAAGTTATTAATGCTACCACAGAGAAAGATGATAACAAAGACAGGAGGTTGTGCACCAGGTCCTGTGAGTGAGTCCAGCCATGCAGTCCAAGCGCTGCTGATTCAACCATGAGCTGATGTGCTCAACTTTTGAGTCCTGTTTGTATTTCCTCATGTCCGTCCATGCCTTGAGTGGAGCAGAGCATCACACAGGAAAGGAGCAGCTTGTGTAGGACTTCATGAAGTGTAACCCCACCTCAGACCAGGCTTCAAAGGGTGAAGTCATTGGCTCCATGGGGGCCACAGGAGTTTTGCCACAGGTTTTAGGATTCCTCCTCTGCCTCCCCCATCTCCTTGAAATGCTTATGAATTCCCACATTTAAGCAACTAGTCATCCTAGACTCTTAAAGGAAGAAAAAGCTGGAGAATATATACTGAGCAGAAAGAAGGATGAGGGGTAGGCATGATCTTTCATGTGTCTCTGTGCACCCTCAGGCTCCCCAGTGATGCCTGGTGGGGTATCATAGCAACAACCCCACAGTGTTCTCACAATTAGTAGTAGGGGGAAGTTTTTCTAAATTAATTGTCATCACAGAGGACCTCATTGCAGTCAAAACTTTGAACTATTTTTCCTAGCTTTTTTTTTTCTGAGGCTTTCTCCCTCACCCCAAATTACAACTGCAAACTAAACTGAGCAGGAGCTGCTAGACAACCTTGCACAGAAAAGGCAGAACCTAAAACACCACCCCAGCCCACCCTCATGAGGTGCCCACAGAGTCTGTGCTGAGCACCTGTCCTAGACATAACCTGCCTCTTTCTCTGCTGAAATGCAGCTGCATGGCTAAAATGTTTTTTTTTTTTTGCTTTCCCGGGGAGCTGGCAGCCTCGTGTCACCAGCCCAGCACTCACTGACCCACGCTTGTGCTGCAACGTCTGGCTCTGCACCCCCGAGCACCTAACAGGGTGATCCTGTAACACTAATCCTTGGTTTGTGGGAATCATTCCACTAACATTAGCAGGACTTTCTTCCCAAGCAAAGCATAATGGTCTTTAAAGCCTCCTTTTTTACCCTGAGGTCCTTAGTTTTGATTTCTAATTTCAAGGTGTCCCATTAGCTAAAAAAGCACCAGCTGGTATCGAGTTTGTGCAACCCTCATGGACAAGTTGGGCAAAACAACGGGTTTTAAAAGTTTATATTGGAAAAACTGATCTACAGAGTAACTGCAGCTTTTGAATGTACGTGATTCATGGACACTGGACTGTGGGGAAGAAAAATATTTTGAGAAAACTCTTTTTTGCAAGGGAGAAATTGGGGGAAAGGGTTATTGCTCGGATAATATGTCTTTTGTTACTACTTGCTGCTCTTTGTACACTAGCCAATGCAAATGACATTCATGTTACTGATGATATTTTTGAACAGCCCAGCTATCTTTTTTGCTGTTGTTAATATACTGAGGATTTGGGGGGATTTTAAATGCCTCTGCCTTTCAGGATTATTTCTACAAAAGCAATTGAGAACTGTATTTTGACAGCAGGAAGCTTATAAAAACCTAGAGAAAAAAAAAAAGCATTTGAAACTGAACAGCTATAAAAGGAATGCACCTCTGCTACCATATCTGGAATCTGCAAAGTGATCATGAATTCCATCAAAGAAGGACCATCTTTCTACTGGAAATCACACATCAGTTCACAGAGTGGATGCTCCCTTGACCACGCGCATGACTGCTGAGGAGGGACGCGTGGGAACACTTTAGTGAAACGTGACTACCCTGTCACTTTTGGACATTGCCATGTGTGGTCAATTGAAATTGGTTAATCTGTAGCAAGCTTCTTGTGGTACTTTTCTGTTCGTTAAAATTCAACAGTGAGGAAAATGTGGGTCACTTTAAAGCATTGGCAGACAACTGTTTCTAACCCAATGGATTATGGGTTTTAGCACAATGAACTGTACTTCTTCAGGGAGGATCAACGTTGATTTTTTTTTTTTTTCACACGTCTTTATTTACATGTGGCTATATTTTCATTGATAAAGAATAAAAAGTGCATTTTATTGACCTTGCCTGTTTGTGTTGTTACTTGTCTTCAGCTCTGGCAACATAAAAGCGATAGCTCTTGTTTTCCTGGCCAAAGCAGAACGCAATTTGCTGAGATTAATGAGCAAAACATAATCTTATTTTTAGGAGGCTTGGGGACGGGTGAGACACATAAATCTATTGTTAAAATAGAACTTGTATACAGAACAATAGGAACAATGCTTGGCCTTCCTCCTCACTAGCCCGAAGACAATAGGAAATAAATCAAGCTGACCTGGGCACAGGTATCTCATCCATAAAATTTTTCTAGCATCTAATTCTCCCAAGCAAATCAGGATAAAGTGCAAATACTTTAAGTTGATAGTATTTCCTTATAACCTTTTGTTCATGAAACATTCCATTCTGTTTGGTGCAAATGCATAACTTAGCTTCAAAAGAAAATCCATTATGTTAATTACATTCCAAATGAAAAATGGAGATTGGGAGGGTAGGATAGAGGCAGAAGTATTTCACTTGGAAATTGAAATAATGTCTAAGACATTTCTTCTCTTTGCTTCTTACATCATTAGCATTGTCACAAGCTCCCCAAAGACTCACCTGTGCCACGGTGCCAGTGACTTTTCTGACATAAATATCTACAGCATTGCTGACATGTTCTTGAAACCACAATGCTCCTTCAGCTCAGGAAACAAAACATGTGGAACTTGGTGGAGTTTTTCTATTCCCTTGCAAGTGGCTTGGACCCAGATCCTACAGGCTGTGTCCCAGCCAGTGGTGGTATCAGGGCATGGATGGGTAATTACAGCTGTAACAGACAGAGTGGAACTAATTCAGTTTGAGGGTAAAGCATCTAAATATAGCTGCTCACAGATAGGTGTTGCCGTTTGTAGGGCCAGGTTCTCTGGGGAGAAAATGTTTTCTATTTATGGCAAAAAATATCCGTCGCTGACCTTTTCTTTTTTTGACTCACTGAACACTTACTCTTGGCATCCTCAGTTGCACTGAGGAGACCTTGGGCTCAGCACAGGAGGGAGGATGGCTTAAAGCCTTCACAGCAAGCACGGGTAGAACAAGCCATAATGTATTTTCTGAAAACCCAGTGGCAGAGACCACTCCTGCTGCTTGTCTTTTGTAATTAGGGTTGGCCTTGGCCAGATAGGAAGCTGGCAGCATCAGTGCAGCAGCTTTTTCCAAATGGGCAGTTGGGACCATGTCAAGGCTGTGCATCCCAGCCCCGGGAGCCACACTAGAAAGGGAGCTGCCAGGAACAATGGAGGGAGACTGAAAGATAAAGGGGATTTATTTGCAGGGGCTAATTTGTAACTGACTGACAGCTCTGGTTTGTATGGTAGTGCAGCTGTGCCTGAGCAAGCTGGAAAATTCTTCCATGATCTATGGGACTTCTCTTCACCAGCATCCTAAACTCCTTCCATCTCCAGGTTTGGCTTCTTCCCCTGAAAGCAGCAAGGATGCTGGCTGAGATGCTGGAACAGTCCTCAAGACTGCTCAGATCATGGGGGAGACAAGTGCCCATTTTGCTTTGCAAATGCTTTACCTGTGCCTCTTCCTCCTGACAAAACAAGCCCCGAAAGCCAGAGAAACAAGTTAATATGTATGCACATCTCAATCCCTTTATGAGAGCATCATTCAACACACTGGGCTGAAGGTTTATTGCCCAGGGCTGATGCTCCCACTGATTTAAGATGCAGCTATAAATGAGTATAAGCTACCATGAGCCAGGAGCACAGGGCAGAGACAGAGGCTTGGCTCAGACTGGCTCCTTCCTCACATCAGTTCACCCTTTGCAGGCAACTTCTTACAAAATTTTTTTACTAATTCTCCACAGTGATGTTATTTGGAAGAGAATAAGGCTCCAATGATCATCTTACACCTCTGATTAGATGAAGTAATGAAGATGGATTGAACAAGTTCTTTAATGTTGGAAATTCTTCAGTGGGTAGCTTTGCTGCATAGAAATAAACAGCTTCTCAATTCAGAGTGCAAATTGAGCCAGATGTTGAAAGCTACCTGAACCTTTTTTAGTGCACAACTCAGAAAATGGATAGATATGCTATTGATGTCAGCTATTTTGGGTTCTGTCTCCTGCCCAGGTCTCCATCTAGCCAGGTCTGCCTAAGTACAGTTTCTTGCTCACTTGGCTGCACCTAAGAAAGTTTGTAAATCATTACCTTTAGGAAGGAGCAGGCTGGTTCTGTAAGCATGAGGATGGAGTTTTAGAAGCATTTGGGCAGCATGGGGCAGATACTTGAAGAACTACACTGAGCTTACACACAGCAATACATCTCTGCAAACACCTTCGTGGCAGCACTGCTCAGGACACCAGCATCTGCTCCACTGTCACCACCACAACTTTTTGGAGATGCTCGTCTGCTCTCAGTTAAATAGAAAGACAGAAAAAAACCAGTCCTGGTTGCTTAGCTCCAATTTGGGAAGTAGAGGTTTGCCTTGCAAGTCATTTATCAATGGCTTCTCCTGTTCATAACCACTTCTCTTCAAAGGCTGTCAACAAGTGCAAATATATAATGTATTTACTGAAATAAATATAAATAAATAGTGCTGTATAAAGAAATGGTAGAGACACTAGCGAAGTACCCACCATAATTTCTCTGTCATCAAAAGCATACTTACAGAGCCTCAAGATCTGCTGATATTCACCCAGAGAAAGACAGTATCTGAACAGTTATTTTCATACTCTACTCCTTTTGGGCTGTGTTCATCTCACATAAAACTTAGACAATTATTTGAGGTTGCCAAACTGGAGATTTATCCTGATAAAGATCCCTCATAACAGGCAAGACACAGGGCACTTCCAGCTCACTGAAACCCTTTGGATGAGTTTATTTGTCCTCATTATCCAGACTTGGGGGGGGGGGGGGGGGGGAAGGTAACAAGACCCTTATGTCATCAGTGTCCTGGGCTGAGTGTTATAAACTGACATTGTGCAGTACAAACACAGGCATGGAAACATTGGCTCCTGTATCAAATACATATCCTGCAGATGAAATGCAATATTTAGAGTCAACCACACAAGTCCTCAAGAACAACATGTACAGTACATCAAGAGCATTCTTGCTGAAGAGGCCAAAAGACTTGTAAAAATTTATTTTTAAAGGAGCTGCCAAAAGCTTTCTGTGAACGTTATGAGGGGCTGTCTAAAGTATTATCATAATGAAGATGATAAAGGGAAAATTTGGTTCACTGGTACTATCTATTATTCTCCTGCATGTGGAAAACTTGTGGTTCAGGAGAACTGAAGAAAGGATGTATGGAATTTTTTATTGGAAAAGGGAAGCCACAAACAGAGCTATGCTGTAAAGAAAGTTGCACTTCTGCCCAGGCACATCTAAGGAGGACAGTCAGTGGGCTGGTCTTCTCCTGTGAATGAGAAGTTTCTCTGCTTGGAAGTGCCCAATAACTAAAGCAGCAAGAGAGCACAAATCTGTGTGACAGCTTCAATCTCCAGCAGCTCAGATCTGGCTCAGATCTGCCATGTGCTACACCCATTGCTGTGTGTTGTCCCTTCATTTCACTCCGTGCCTGTGAGACAGTTGCTCCTGCCCAGGTCTTGCAGATTTTGCTACCTCTAAGGAGGTAAGCAAGACAGACAGAGCTCAGCACTCATTTAGTCCCCATTCAAGGCACACTTCTAAGCCAGCCTGTGACTCTGAGTGGTAGAGACAGATATTTAAAGAGATTCTAAACCTGAATTTTCTCTTTGCTCTGTTTTGTTTTTCAGAGATGCTAAAACAAGGATGGGAGTACCTGAAATCAGAAGAGGCAGGCCTGATGCTTCTGGACAGTTCATCTCTGACTCCCAGGAGGGAAAAGCTAAATGAGAGCTTGAGTGGGACACCATTTGGGACAGTCCAACCATTTCTGCAGCAGGTCACAGAAACCCACCAACCACCCCACACCAAAATGACAGGTATGCTCAGAACATAAGTTGGCCATGTTAGCCCAGTTCTGTGATAGTCCACTAACTTTCAAAGACATCCAAATGTCACAGGCATTTTCAGGAATTCCCAGTTTATAAAGACTATATGTAGAGTTAATTTCTCATTATACCAGCATAACTTAAAGTGTTCTTTTAAATAGGATCTCACAGAGACAGTTAGAAGGTAGAAAGTATAGCTTAAAGCAGGTTAAATATAGTAGCAAAGGATATAAATTATTATCTCTGTATCTGTGTCTTGTCCTGCTGGCATGATGGAAACCACAGCTACATCAGCTGGAAACTGCCCACTGAGGTGACCTCCCTGATAAACAGCAATGTATGCTGTCTTAGAGGTGCTTTCCAGTTTTACAAGTGCTGCTGCCAGGATTAGTGCTGCTCAACACCTCCTTTAACAAACAGGGGGAAGATCTTCTGAGAAAGCTTGTGCCGCGCGCAAATGGGAATAAATGAGGAGGAATAGCAGTCGGGCAGCAGTGTAGAGCTCAGGTGTGGGAAACGTGGCCAGCTGGGTGCTCCTGACATGGAATGGTGCTGGCTCTGAAGAACCCTCAAGGGCAGGGGCTGGCAGCACATCACGAGGCACTTTGAAAACATTTCTGGAGCAGAACTGGGAGTGTGCATTGTCGGGAACTGCCAGTGATTGGTAGGAAGATGGACCGACCAATTTAATAAACCTCTTCCATCTCTCTCCTCTGTAATTCTGTGACATTTTCTCCAGGAAAGTAACATACTTCCAAATTAATCTGATTGCGCTGAAGCAGACCTGTCATCAGCCCCTGGAGAGAGCAGAGCGATGTGATGGTCTGCCTCAGCTGAAAGCAGGTGAGACCGCTGTCCTTATGGCACGGGGAAGAAGGTGACCCCCCTACCCCCACCCCAACAAGTTGCCAAGCCAATTTACTAATAATTCACAGGGAAATAAAGAAAGGTGGGAGAAGGAGGCAGACCGGATCAATTTCTTGCCTTATAGGTAAAAAAATCACAGGCAAGAAAGATGTCAACGTCTAGGGTCAGGGAGGCCCCTTAGACCTATAACAGATGCTTTCTGTTAACCCCCTTCCCTCCCCAAAGGGGAAAAGAAAGTGAATAAGGGAGAGAGACTTAACCATTAGAAAAGGAAACTAGAACAGCTTTAATGAAAAATGAAAACAATAATAATAAAAATATAATATATACAAATATATAGGAAACCAATATTGAACCCAACCCCCCTGATGGTAATGACATCACCCTCACCACTGGTGCTGTGGAGCAGGCACTGAGGGAGTCCCAGACTGGGGCCTGAAGCAGATGGGAGCTGTGTTCAGGAGCTGGATTCTGGTACTGGATTCAGGAACACACAGATCGGGATCAAAGGGAGAACGGACAGAGTCCTCCTTGGATGCTCTGAGGAAGGAACCGAAAGAGGACCTGAGCCAAGCCAAGCAAAGCTGGCAAAGCAGTCCAAGAGGGGAGAAGAGCCCAGGAGCCCTCAGAGAGCTAGACCCTCCAGATCACTCAGCTTTATACCAAATACGAAATATATGGGCTGGAATACCTTGTTGGTCAGTTTGGGGTCCCTGCCCTGTCCCCTCCTCCCTGCAGGTGCCGCCTTTCACTTTTTTGCACCCCTCGGTGTGGTGTACAAGATCCAGCAGTGGCCTTGGTCTGCACCCCAACCCTTGGTAGTGACTCTGCCCAGGGGGTGTTCTCACTGCTGGCAGCAGACACCGCCTGGGCAAACAGGCTGCTAATGTCAGACAGTGCAGGGAGTTAGAAGAACTGAGCTGAAAAGTAAAATCACTGAACAGAACCAGCTCTGTTCTCACACAAACCAGGACATTCATGTATTTCACCGATCTATGTTTATTCAATTTGGGGGAAATAATTTATCATTTCCATAATTTGATAAGATGCTGATAGTTACCTGGTGTGCCTGACAATTTATGGATAAGAGAACTCAGTTATATCAAAGGTTGCAGAATTAGCAATGCTCATAACCAAAATATTTAACATTAGAGCACTGAAATAGTTTCTTGGTCCAGGAAATAATGTTGGTGTTGTAATGACAAAGCATAAATGGTTTTGAACATTTCAAAGTGGTAAACAGAGCAGCTGCAATATTTCTTATCTTGTAGGATTTTAAACAGACCTGCATTATGAATTCCTCTCCTTCTGATGGAAAAGGATTTGTTTCTACTAAAGCTGCTTCCCAAGCATGGAAAAAAAAAAAAAAAAGTATCCGTTAATCCTGAAAGCTTTCAAGATGAAAGTCAGCAAGATGAATGAGCACAGGAAAACCATCATAATATGTGAGATTACTTTTCCCATACTTCAAAATGGAATGAATCATTGCCCTGAATATCTGGAGATGACCAGAAAAAGAGTAAAAAGGAGATTAGAAATTATGATTTTTTTTTTTTTTTATAGCTGAATGACTCATATGGTGTCTTTCCTAATGAGAGATTTTTGGAAGAGGAACCACTGGTCTTTGTCTATAATATTTTTTCATATACATGTAACTCCCTGAAGAACAATCAACAAATTCTGAAAAGCATGAAGGCCCTCCCCCCAGTGCCTCAGTTTTGCTTTTACTTTTAGGCTTTATAGCTCTCTTGTAAGCTTTGCTCATGGGAGTAAGATAGGCAGTTTAAAAACAAAACAAACCCATGACTGTGAGGAAAAGATTACTATGAATAAGAGGAGTAATGAGAGACCCAGAAGGCTCCTGTGATATACAGCCCAGAGCCCAGGGTAGAGGTCACTTTACCATTGAACTACATGTGAGGACATAAGAGAAAAAAAGAAAAGAAAGCAGAGAACTGTAAAAACCCACAGGATAATTAGGAAATTGTCTTAATATATTAAAAAGAAGTATATTTAGAAATAACTGGCTATATGATTAAGGTCTAACACATACCTGAGCAAGGTTTCAAAGGAAGCAAGAGATGGAACTGTGAGATGAGAAGACATCAGTGCTGGAGTACCTGTCTTTTCTCCTAGAAGTGGAAAGAAAACAATGGGTATATCTACATTGGAAATATCTGAAAATAATTTGAAAGTATTTGAGAAGCCTAACCTTCAGAAACTTGGTGTGGGACACTGAAAGTGATCTCCTCAGGATAAATCACTGGTGCAGTTCTGCTAGGATATGTTACATGGGTTAGCAGAGCCCCGTTACCTTTTTAAGGTGTCCTGGAAGAGCTGAACCCCACACTAAATATGAAAGTACATTAAGCAGAACTAATTACACTGAAACCTCCCTTCAGCCTACCTTATGTTTTCTTTCTGCCTCCAGGGTTCCTGTGTCTCATTTGTGAAGTAAATGAAGGCCATTGCTCTAGGGTGAGCCACTTGTTTAACTTAACTCTTGATCTCAGTCTTGTGTAAAAAAGTGGACATTGTAATAAATAAATAAATAAATCGACTCATTTTTGTCTCTGCTTTTTCATAATAATATTATCATACTTTGTGAAATGCTTTCCCTTTTCCTATCCCCACAAGTCTCACATTGTTCAGTTATAAAATATAATTAGAGAAGAGTAAAAGAAAGAAACAAAAATATACTATTTTTCTTTGTGTGAAATTGGTACAAGACCCTTACCTGGCTGTAAACCAGGTAGGCCAAATCCACCAAACAAATCCACCAAAAAACAGGTGGGCAAAAATCCACCTGGGGCCAAATCCACCAAAACTTTGAGTGAACATTTAATTCTTAACACCGAAATAATAACAGTCCGTTTGTTTTTCGGTTGGGTAGCCGCAGACCAGTGAGACTACCCATGCTAAGGCTAAGCACTTTGTGCAATACTTACCTGGACTGAACCACTGTGTAAAATGACCCCAGGGCTGAGAACCATTTGATTGGCGTGGATGTGTTATCTGCATTTAGTAGTGGGTGGAATTAGGTAACATTCCTGAAATCTTCTTAAAACAGTTTTCCCTGTTTTTAAATGTAAATCAATGGCAACTTTATGAAAATTTTCATGCTGCAGAAATAAGCATTTGAATCTAAGGAAATGCCAAAATTAATAAGCAATATCAACACTGGGGCCTTGCCAACCTGCAATGTCTAAAGGATAGCTTTCTGTACCTCAGCAAAGGGCATTCATGGAAAATTACCCAGTGGAAAAGAGCACTTCATCTTGTAGCTATATGCAAAACATGAGGAAAGCTGAGAAGAAAATATGTGATCAGTGGTGTAATAATTAAATGCTTAGAAAAATGGAAATTTTAGGGGTTGTAGTTTTGCCACTCTCTTCACCATATTCCAGAAATATAAGTAACTTAAAGTATAAAGAAAAATTATGTCAATGAGATTATTGCAGATTTTAAAGAAACATAAAATCCGATAAAATATGTCAATCTCATATGTAAGAAAAAGTGTTGTGCTTCCCTAGATATTGTAACTGTAAGATGCAATGATGAATAAATGGGGAAAAAAAAAGTTATTTATAAAACCATTATGTCAGTATTTTCTGTTTTCTTGACAGCTGTTGAACAGCTTTAAAACACACTAATTTCCTATGGAATTTACCCTGAAATAAAACAAATAATCATAGCTGCAGTATCCTATACAGCACAAAGATATTATAGGCAAGTATCTCTAAAATGTTGGTGAAATCTAATACATATCAGACATCTGTCTAATTCCATTAAAAAGGAGTTTTAGAAAAGATCACTTAAAAATAATCCCTTTCAATCAATTTGCCACTAAATCCTTTTTTGCCACACCCTCCTCAGGTTGCATTGTGCAGCCCATTTTCTTCCTGTAATCTTACCAGTCTCCTGTGTACTGCAGATTAAACAAAATGGAGAATTATGAAAGCAAGGAGATAAAACTGAATAGACAATTTGCAAATGAGAACTAAATCAGTGAGCATATTGGATATAAATAATGATTCAGCTGAGAAAATATTATTTTTCTCTGCTTTTTAAATAGAAACATTATGAAGAAGAACAAAAGCCAAAGTAGGAAAGGATAAGGGGAGACAAAGGAATGTATCACTCCTCATGCAGAACATTAGAAATACTGTCAATATTTAAAGACCTCTTTTTTTTTTTTTTTTTACTACGAGGAACAGAGTGATATCAGCAGCTGACACAGAAACAAAGCATTTTATTTTTCACAAACCCTAGACTTTTGCCTTTTTAAGTGCCAAAAATGGTCTGTGCAAATATGCTTTCAGCATTTCTGTGCAAATTTGCTCTCAGCGGTGTGCAGATGAGCAGCAGACAGCTTCTTGTTTCCGTGTACCATATCTAAGAAACCCAACATTTATTAATAGCTCTGTTAACAGAATCACATGGAGCCCCTTCATTTCGCCTGAATGCTTTCAATCCAGATTTGTCCAATGGTCCCTACAATTAAAGATCCTATTTTGTTTTTCTATCCTTTTCCTAAGAATTCATGTTTAGAGATTATATTTTTGCAGCTTTCCCTCAGCAGAATTAGTTTTCTTTTTCCTCCTGAGAAAGGTCTTATATTTTTTCCTGCTCTGAGGACAGGAAGGAACAGGCTGTTGTATCAGCAGCAACCAGCAGCTCACAGTGACTGGAGATGCTGGGTGGATGAAAGGAGAGGGAAGGACCCATGTAGGTGCTTCTTTTGGAAAATAAGAAAGAGAGAAATTGTAGAAGTGTTTCTCAAAAATTTTTGAGAGTTTTGGTGTATGGTTTTTGGTTTTGTTTTTGTTTTCCATCAGATAGTGGTCTCCAAAGCCTAAACATTAAAAAAAAAATGGTTTGAATAAACTTGCCATTTCATAACATAAAGGAAGCTGATACCTTTTGCATAACCTAACTATAGACTTCAACAGACATACATTTTAATTTCTCAGACTTTTATGGGAGAGGAATGATTCCTAGACTTCCTTTTCCCCTAGTCTCCAGTGAGTTTGCCCTATGTAGATGACAAGGAGAGAGATGTCTAAAAAGGATTTGTCAACTCTTTGCTTTTTTTTTCTATAAATGAACCACAAGGACCTAATCAGATTTCTTGGCATTTTTTTTTAATCGTGCATGAGAACATGGCAATACAAATTTATGACTACACGTGTTTATTTGAGTGTTGGAAAAATGTATGGATTTAATATTGTTTTCATACCTGTATTGTGTTTGAGATCAACACTTGGATGGCTGATTCTTCATTACAGAGCCTGGTTTTTACTGTCTTATTTGATGTCATCATTTTTAAAAATAGAAATAGTACCCCAGATATGATAATTTTATAGACAGAGGCTTAATAAATGAGTATTACTTTTCCATATTATCTCAAAAATATATATATATATTGCCACACAAATCACCATTTTTTTAGAGATCTGGCCTTTTTCCTGACAGAAGGAGAAAAATGTAAACCACAGCCAGCTGTTGGCAGCCTTTTAGGTCTACTGATCATGATGTATTCCTACCGACTGCATTTCCTCTATGTACAAAGTTGTTTATAGCCAAAGCTCTGTGTTCTAAAATTAGTTTATATGAATAAATCTAATACAGTAGTCTTGTTTTGTGGAGACTAAGAAAATATTTTTTCAATTTCTGTTGAGTTTGGAGTTGAGCTTAAGAACTGTAATAATGATGATGATGATGGACATTTTCTCTCTTCAATGACTTGTTTCTCTATGTTGTTGTAATTGCCATCATGACTGCAAGAAGCTTCAACACTGATCTCAGAGGTTTCCACGAGATGTATGAAGTTACACAGGAATAGAGGTATATTTGGTCTCTTTCTCCTTTCCTTTTCCAGAAGGATTTTTCTACACAGGTCCTTTTTCACCTATGCTGCAGCAGAGTAATGTAAGAGGTTGGTGGAAGGGTGGGCATCTGCAGACTCATGAGACACATGGAAGCTGCATGTAGCAGTTCTGACCAGGGTCAGGACAGTACTCATGCCACTCATCCTTCACCTCACCTGGCTTGCTAGATACCTGTCAAACGTATTGTAGTTTATGAAATCATTTAAATAAAACAGGGAACAGCTCCACAGCTTCACACTGTACTTAGAACTTAAGCAAAATTTGAAATTAATCTCTTCTGACATTTGCCTGCCTCAGATACTTAACCTAATTAAGAGATAATAATAACAACAACAATAACAACAGCAGACTAATGTTATCGAGAACATTTTCCCCCTGTTTTTAGTGCATTAAATCTAACATGACTTCAGGGGCATTCCAGATTGAAAAATATTCAGAACTGAAGAGAAAAGGTATTTCTTAGGTGAATGAATTAAGCTAGCATTGAAGAAATCCTAGCTTTTTTCAAACGTTCCCTATTCAGTGATTAAAAATGTGCCTAATTACTCCAGGTTTATCACTGCCAGAAATTATACACTTTTACTCTTTGTCATACTTAATTAAATCATCATGTCTTCAGTGAAGAACTTCTTCCTTTGTGCACGCACAATAAAAGTTTCAGTTCAGTTTGTGGATGTTGGTTTTACACGTTTAAATTCAACTGCTGAAAAGCAAATGGGCAAATGTTTACTATAAATGAGCATTTTTTATTTGAAATCAAACTCAGACTTCCAAAATGGTTGAATATTACTGACAATTTTCAGAGAGGCTGTACTGAATAATACTAAAAGCAAAGAGAACTAAACTCTTGAAGATCCCAGGTCAATGTGAAACTGAACTTTCAGGTCTGATGATTTGTCCAACAGCTATTGAGATCTATATGGTATTGGAGAGAGAAGAAAGCACATCCATTCATTTGCACACAAATCAGACACCCCTAAAAACTGCAGTTAACTCCTTCACTCTGTTAAAGTCTTAACCTCCTACATAAGAGTTCTTACCTGGTTAATTGCACCCACCTAGGTTTCAAATTGAGCACCAGCAAAGTAGCAGTTCTTTACGTGAAACAATACCACATTTCATTATCTCTTCTGAATCTGATGCTTTTCATTGAAGATACTGCTCCCTTAGTCTATTTTCACTACTCACAGGAACTAACACTTCCTCTGTTGTCCTTGTCCAAAACCTTAATTGAACTCTGGCTTTTTATAATCCAGTGTAGGAAGGATCACCAGCACTTGGGCATTGTACTTAGCATTACTCATCTGCATGGTTGTGTTATCTTACATATTTCATTTTTTCCTCTTTGTTCCCATCTCCTCTGCTTGCCTTCTTTCAGTTACACATTAAAATAAATCAATATCCTGCTTCACATGATATATCACAAAATGCAAATAAACTGCAGGAAAATGATTCAGAAAAAGGATTAAGATTTCATCATAAGTTAAAGCTTCCTGTTTTAATAACATTGATTATTTTTATGACATTCTCTTTTTCTTTCTGTAAAAAAAGAAAAAAACATTAACTTTCCCATGTCTATAGGGCAACTCCCAGTTCACCCATCTGTGGGAATTTCCCTGAGACAGCTCCTACCAGGCTCATAAATTGCAAATAAGAAAGTTGTGTGATTTTCTCCTTTGCCATCAGCTTCTCAACTGCTTCCTAATTCTCATGTGATATCGCAGTTGTTTCTAAGAGTAACATCCTTAGTGCTTGAAAACCAGGATACTTCTTTGCCTTGCCTGTAATATAATAATAAGGACCAGTTCCCATACTCTGCTTCTTTGTGTTCACCATCAAAATGCAATGCCGACTGGGTACGTAACTGTCTTGAGTAATGCTTTTTATTTCTTGTTTCCTCTGATATTGGTCTGCTACAGTAAATTGACATACTCACATGATAAGGCTATAATGCAGATGGATGCTGTTAAATCTTGAAGGTTTTTATTTTCTGAAAAAAATTAGAGGCAATGATTCTTACTGAGATAGTGTCTTTTGTGTCTCCCTCTAGATAAATGGCAAATCTACCAGTCCCACCTGCTTATAAATGCCAAAATGCTTTTAAAAATTCTGTAAATGTAGATTCCTAGGTAGCTGCCTTAAATCCTCAATATCATGCCAATGATATTATTCTGAGTGCAAGAAGGTATTATATAGTTGTTATATGCTCTCATAAAGTTTGGTGATCTATGCCTCCATATTCCCTAGATTTTCCTTAAGAAAAAAACCTGAGCATCTGAATGAACACATGAGATACTTAGCAGTATTATTTCAGATGAAGCTAAGCATGGGCTTCCTGTGTTTATGACAATTATATTTGACTCTAGAAATATGGGAAGTGTAAGTATTTAAATTTATTTAATATTTATGGAGAATTCTGAATTAAGTTTTTATTACCAATGCTTTATTTATTACATAAAAATAAAGAATGGTATATAAACATACATTGAGAAGAATTTTCAAATTGTGGATTCCTGAGAGTCATTTAGCAAATTCCTAGAGAAAATGTCAAGATAAGGAAGCTGAGGGATGGTGGCAGCTGGAAAACTAAAGAAGTTTTAGATTATGGTTAAAAGGAAAACCAAGAAATCAATCACAATTGTTAAAAGTTGCTGCAGGAAAGCACTGCATATGACAAAGGACAGACACAGTCAGAATACATCAAATTAAAAAAAATGTGTAGGACATCTTAGAGAGGATGAGATGTTCTCCAATTTTTAGTCTGCTGAAGAGGAGAAATACAGAAATGACAAGTGGGAAGCATTTAGGTCACTTCAAACATGCAAGAAAATTTAACTAGAGAGAATTAAAAATAATTAATAAGGCACATATCACAATTAGAGCTAAACAAATAACAAAATAAAGTTACCTATCATTACAATAAAATGCATTTTGAGATAGCATGACTCTTAGGGATAAAATTGGAAGGCTCTAGATATTTCACTGCTTTCACTACCAGGCAGTAATGACAAAGAAAATCACCCCCATGAGAAAAAGAAATAAACATAAATGGGAAAGAGAAGTGAGAAATTAAATTTAATCTTCCTTATGAAAGGCCTTTTATATTTAGATATATGTCTCAGCCTCTCCCAAGTGAGCACAATCAAAATTTCTCATCTATAGTTTTGACCACTTTTCTGTCAGGTGGAGCACGGTACCCCCTCAGATGGATTTCTGCAGAGAAGAAGTGACATCCAGTGACTTTTCCCCCTCTATTTCCAGTGAATTTGATCTGTGTTGGCAGCCCACCTGTTGTGGCTTTTCAGTAGACCCTTTTTTCACAGCTGATATCCCTCTTCCCAGACAAATGCTCGTTAATACATTGATGTATTGGTCCCTTCCTTTGATACATCTGTCTCCTCTTCTATGGACTGACTCCTTTCTGCAATAGCATTGGTCCTTTCAATTCCCTCTGTTCAAGCCATTGGCCACATGCCTTTTCAGGACTTTCTGCATTAACTATTCAAGATTACCCAGGCTGTTTAGAATGACAAGCATAATTTTTGCCATTCATTTCAAGGTTAATAGTAGAGTCATTTCACAGCCATACATACTGATTTGCTTTATGAATTCTAAGAAGAAATTTAGGGAATTCAAGAAAGATCTAACAGAGCTAAGGTGATTATAGGAGATGATGATGCAGAAGTCATTTAAGAAGAATAAAATTGCAACAAAAACTGTGAAGAAATTAATTATCACTAAACTGGCTTCTTTAACGAAAGAGTGTTGTCATGGTGATTGACTTGACAAAGATGTCAACTCTGTGCAGTAAGGAAAACATAAAAGTACCATCATGACTATTTGCTATATATATGTTTATCTGTTTTAGTAAAGGATTCTCCTCTGAATGAATCAAATACTGACTACCAAATTCAATTCTAGTATTCTTCCCTGCAGTTAATCATATGGCAGCAGAGCTAGAAAGCCTTGAAAAATTATTACTAGATTAGTTTAGAAACTTGTAAAGAGAAATTAATTTGACACTGTCTGTTAAGTGATGTGCAACAACATGTTCTGTTTGCTTTAATGAGAACTAAAGTGAAGTTTCTTAGGAAATGGGTGTACAGTTTGTTAACTATGGATTTACTATCATTGAAAATATAAAGCCTACTTAGACAGCTGAATGAGTGGCCTCATTTAAGTTTCCACATTTTAATCTTACTTTCTTTATCTAGATCTTTTGCTGGGGAAAATCAGTAATAGAAGCAGTTCACAACATATAACGTCACTGGGACAGAGTTCAGGGATTTGATCTTTAAATTAAGATTACATATCTTTCTTTCAAATTCAGGCAAACATTACTGAACTACAAAAATTCAGCCAGAAGTGTCACATTGTAGTTGACTACAACAGCTGTAAAGATTTGACATTTACAAGAGATACAGAATTAAAAAAAAAAAAAAAAAGCAAATATATATGATGGAGAATATAGCTCAATGTGTGTATATTTACCCTACTGCATTAAAGATACAGACATGCAAAGAAATCAACAATTTTAAATCAACCCATCTTAATCATTATATTCCTTGCCTCAAGACATTACTAATACAAGCATATCAGTGAAGTTTTTAAAAAAATATTAGATACTTACCCGAATAAAAATGAAGAACAGCCAATCTCTGTTGTTCTCTGATGGCATACTTTTATGTTTCTTAACTTTTAAACTATCTATACAAAGCAACTTAGCTCAATAATATCTCAAGTCAGTAATGAATGCCTTGATTCAAGTTGAGTTGAAATCAATGATAAAGTCAATGGAATCAACTTATTTTCAATGGAATTTCAATACAGTCCAAAATTCTGGTGCTTAATTGTTGCTGGATGGACTACTGTGTTCTTTATGTTGTCTTAATTCATCAGAATCAAGGCCCACATACTGAAATGCACCTAGAGGATTATAGTTTTGATTCAACTACAACCAGTTGGACAGAAAAGGGGAAAAACCTCTCAGGCTTCCTTTGTCCTCCCATGATTTGCAGCACTTAAGTCACCAGAATTGTCATCTGTCTCACAGTCATAGTGACTCATTTATTTACAAATATGTCCATTTTGCAATGTGATCTGCTCATGTAAAAGCAAGCTAGCACAAAAAAAAAAAAAAAAAAAAAAAAAAAAAAAAAAAAAAAAATTCAGGGACAATGGATACTTCATGATTTTAAACTAAAGCTTTTGTACTTCAGCACATGTGAAAGATGACTATCATGTAAGTAAGACTGTTTTCAAGTTGAAAGGTTGATTTACTTTTCAGGTTATGATCTGTTTAACTAAAGTAATAAATGCCTAAGCAATTAAATGACACAGCATATGGTGCCTAGTTGAGAACAATTCTTTATGCAGCAGTGGGATGGAAGACAAGATCTTCCTGATTGGAATAAAGCTTTAGTAGTAGGTCTTAAAGGAAGATAAAGAAAACAAAAAAGGGAAGAAAGACTAGAATCATAACACTAGACTGAGTCATAACACTTTGACAAATTTTTATTCCTTCAAAATTAGCAGAAACCAGGATAAAGGATAAATGATCAATGTATTAAAATTATATCTTTTCACTGTTACAATCCCCTAAGAAAATCAATGAAGGCAGCAGCCTAAGTGGGTAGAAATTCCCACAGTAGGTTTGTAGATTAAGAGTGACATTTTGGTTTTGGTTTGTATGTTACCAGGGCCATTATGAATTAATTATGAGTTTCACTGGAGATTCTGAAGAAGGAACCTAAAAGTTCACAGGAGTCATTACATCTATATTAGTGGTAATTCTGTTAAAGAGGAGTGTATCAGTTGACCAAAACAATTCACGCAGTATTATTATATAGCTATGTTATATATGTCTTGGGGGATTTGCTCCAAATAAGATTTAATCTATTTCTTGGATATACATGCCCCTAGGAGTTGTTTGAAGATATACGGAAGGAAGAAGTATTAGGCATGTACTGAGAGAGCTATGGGGAGGCAGTGGGGCCTCTTGGACTGGATGTCTTGTGGCATGGAGTCATCACTTTTTTCTTTTTTTTTTCCCCCAAAAAAGAAATCTGCTCTGGAGGCACCAAATCCCTCTGAGAACTGAACCAAATGGCAGTCGGGGGCTCAACTTCACAGCTGCCTTATTAGTCTGCAGAAAACCACTCATTTGGACACAGCCCAGGCATCCTCCCATCCTGTCTTTGGACAGTGTAGTAATTTGTCACTTTGCATATATAATGGATAGGGCCTTTTGATGCAAATAAGTTTTGAGCATCAATGTGGAACAACAAAAGGAAAAAAGTTAAAGCAGCTCAGCAGGAAATGACAAGGAATCTGTCTAGAAACAACACTAGAAGATTTCACATTATTAAACAGAACTGAAGTTATCAGAGTAGGATCATAGAATCATGGAATGGTTTGAGTTGGAAGGGAACTTTAAAGGTCATGTAGTCCAAGTCCCCACAGTGAACAGGGACATCTTCAAGCAGGTTGCTGAGAGCCCTGTCCAACATCATCTTGAATGTTTCCACCTCTCTGGGTAACCTGTTTCAGTGTTACACCACCCTCATTGTGATTTATATTTTTAAATTCATATCTAGTCTAAATCTTCTCTCTTTTCATTTAAAACCATTACCCCTCGTCTTATCATGACAGACCCTTATAAAAAGACTCTCCCCAACTGGGAATGTCCCAGGAATAGCCAACCCTAACATTCCCTGCATGTCATAACTCAAAACAACAAAATTTCTAATGCTCACAGTAGGTGAAATATTTTCTGCATTCCAGTCTTGATTTTTATCTCATTTATCCCAATGGAGCAGCATGGGGCTGAGTTGTAAGAATGCTTATTCCCTACAGCATTAGATCAAGATCTTGTTTTGCAAATGATGGAAATCTGCCATTTGAAATTTTACAAAGAGCACTCAGTTAACTAGTGCATTGTCACAGCTTTTATATGTGGAACGGATATAAGCTGGAGCACGAGGTTCCACCTTAACATGAGGAGGAACTTCTTTGCTGTAAGGGTCACAGAGCCCTGGAACAGGCTCCCCAGAGAGGTTGTGGTGTCTCCTTCTCTGGAGATTTTCAAACCCTGCCTGGCTGGGTTCCTGTGTGACCTGTGCTGAATGATATGGTCCTGCTCTGGCAGGGGGGTTGATCTTGAAGATCTCCAAGGTCCCTTCCAACCCTTGAGATCCCGTGATCCTGTGAACCTGACCTGTAGGAAGGTTTGTGAGTTCTTGTCTTAGGTCTCCCCTTTCACCAGCCTTTTTGCAGCCACCAGCTGCTGCTCCACTGCAGCAGATCTTGTCCAACTGCCCACCTCACTTGAAGCCAACCCTTAATAGCCAGTACTTTTTGCCAGCGTTATCACTGCCAATTCCTGATGTGCAGCCAACAGAAACACTTCTTTCAGCTATGCCTGCTGCTATGCTTCATCTGGTTTAGGAATCAGCTTAAATCCCCACTACAACCATAAGGTGCTTCTGGATGGAGTTTGTCATTGTCAGATCCCCAAAGTTGCTGCAATGGATGTTATTCCCTCTGTGGGGGAACTCTGCCTTTGTAGTTTTTAGGGGGCACCATTCTCTGCTATGTTACCAAAGGCATTAACTGACTTCCCCGGGTAGTCCTAGGCTAAGTCTGTCTATCTTAATTTATTAACTCTATATTTTGCTTATGCATATGGAAACATAACACTGTAAAATTAAATTACAAAGAAAGTACAGTAATTCTATCAAAGGCATATTTCAACTTCTATCTTTCTTTTTGTCTTCTGAGATGGCCATTAAAAATCAATAGTTCTGCTTTAAATTTAAGCTTTTAAAAGTGTCTAGTTTTGCTGATGGTATTTGATAACTAAGAGTGCTGCTAAGGAAGTCAGCAAGAGTATTATTCAGGATGATGTTTTGGGTACATCTTTAAAGCATTCTGTCACACCTTATGCTAGGCCATAAAATTATTTTGGGTTGAAAACATATTCTGAGTGGCAAAGTTTTGTGGGGTTTTTCTGGTTTTTTTTTTGTTTGTTTGTTTTGGTTTGGTTTTGTTTGTTTGTTTTAATTTGTTAGTTTTTTGGTTTTGGCTTGCCTTTTCTCTTGAACACACTTTGCTGCAAAGTCTGTTTGTCACTCAGGGAACTCCATGAAACTGTATGACCACTTTTCAAGAAGTGTGTAAGTTTCTGTTGGAGAGTTGAAAGGATTGCTGGCTATCTGTGGTTTTAGGAAGACGAAGCAGTAACTTACCTCTTGATTGAAGATGAAGTCCCTGGAAATTTTTACTTTTCTTCTTGTGCTCATCCTTATTTCTGAGTATTTAATGGACAGCTGTTGTCAGCCATCTGTTGCACAGTCTGGGGTGCTGCTTGAGTGCATATAGATTAAGAGTAGTCAGGATTCAGTGGTTTGAGTGCAAGTGATTCTGAGCTCATGAGAACTGCCTCCAGCTGAGCTGAAAGTGCATGGCTGGTGGTTCAGGATCAGTGGATGCAGCAGTCCTATATCTGGTTCCCACAAGCTATTGCAGATTAGGTGTCTTATTTGGACTAACTCCATGGCCTTTCTAGACTTGAGGCAAACACTTGATTTAACCAAGATTTCTGTCTACCATGTATACCTGTATATGCTTGGTCACAAAATCCTGCCTTGTGGTAGCATGACCAGAGTGTTGCTAGGTCTAGATTTCCAGGCAAAAATTTGTGTTCAGTTCGGAGGAATGTGTAAACTGCACCAGTTTTAAAGCAGTAACAAGGGGAGGCTAATTCTGTATCTCAAGAAACGTCAGGCAGAGCTGCTGCTTACCATGCCTGTCTCAGCCAGCCCGCTCTGCCCCAGGGGCTGGAAAAACCCTCATGTGGCCTAAAACTTGTGCCATAGACAGGGAATATATCACTTGTGTTTTCATTACTTGCCTCCTTTTCAGTCTCCTGTGAGGATGATTTGTGTCTTCCTGAGTTGCTTATGCTTTGACAAGGGTTTCAGGAGTCCCTGAAGAGGGACTATCCTAGAACTGTTGCTTAGGACTGACCACAGACTGTGATCACAAACTGGGTTAGGTTAATGTGGCTGAGGTCTTCCTGATATATTGCCTCAGTGGTGAGGAGGTGGTTCTCTTTTCTCATTAGATCTTTATTTCTTGTTACTTAAGTTCTGGTATGTCAGTAGCTTTCCCTGATGCACAAACCAATAGCTGCTGCTGCTGCAAGATGGGACTTTCTTGGATTTTTGAAAAGTTCAGGGAAGTGCTAAAGTTGTAAAGAACTATTTTTAAATCAATGAACCAGGAAGAATAATTGGTATGAATATAGTCAACACGTAACCATCTTTATATACAGAAGTTATTTGGGGTCACTGTGGTATAAATAGCAATGGCATAAATAAATTGTTAACATTCTTTGTGTTCTCCAATTAATTTCCCATCTTGATGGCTGCACTTCAGATCAGAGCAAGTAAAACCATAACTGAAAAACAGGCAGCAAAAGTGTTTTAAGACAGAAATGCAATGCTAATGTCCTCGGTGTAGACTATAACATAGTTTAGCTTTGAACTTTGAGCCCAGGATGAATTAGCTGGCTTACTGCTTTGGTGTCTTGATTACTGCTTGAGTTTAGACCAAATCTGTTAGATATAAGACTAGGCATTTCTAAACTACACTGCAAATAGGACAGCTCACTTTGCTACCCTTTCACATCTGGATGGGAACACAAATAGCTTCAGGAAATAGATGGAGCTGCAGTACAAAATCAGCACAGAAAAGAAGAAAATTTCACGTCCTTTCATTTTCTTACCTCTGGGCACCTCCATTTAAGTAACATTTGGGTTTGGACTTTGGAACTTGAATGTGTCACATGGCCAGGCCAATTACTTCACCCTTTGAGTTATAATAGAAAGGTGTTATGTTCCAGCCCACATTCCAAGCATTTTCAGGGGCTTTATTACTCATCTTACAGCAAGATCCTGAGTTACTGGATGACCTGTGCTTTTACTGTGACTATTGAAGACACTATTAAAACTAGACAGAGAGGAAAAGCCCTGTTCATCCTGGTTATGATCTCTTTAAATTACCTTTGCAGGTAATTTAAGGTTCCAGACCTAGGGGTAGCTGTAGGCCAGTCTGATCTTCTTCAAGCATTAGAGCAGCCCCAGGACTACCCTACATCCTGCCTGGTGCAGTCTGCTCTGCCCTGCTGCTGCCAGGGACCACTGGAGCACAGTGGTACCTGGCCTCTGCTCAGGTGCTAGTCCAGCCTAGTTTCTCCCTACCCTGAGAGAGTGGTTGCTTGCATTTCTTTCTCCTGTGTTACTGAAGTGAGTGGGCTCAGGACCCAAAGGGGGCAGGATACGATTCCAAATAGCAGTAGTGTGCTGGAGATAATGCCTAATATTTAGGATGCCCAGATACTCCTAAGTCACATCATATGGTTCCGGTAGAATCTACTTTTTCAAGTTTAGCTTAGTTTGATGTGTGGTTGGGTTTTTTATATACATAGATTGGTGATGTCCACTTAAATAAAACCAGAATTATTTCCTATCTTTGCAAAAACCAAACTGTTTCCCAACATTGCAAATGTTCTTTTCCCCAGTTCTCCAATTCCCTACTGTTCTTCCCTTCCCAGGAGCAATTTTTGTACCTCCTGCTTTAATTTCTGATAAACCCCTGCAACTCAGACATGTTTCATGTTGTTTTCCTTCCTCCTGTTTCCCAAGGAGTTTAGATGCAAGTATCTAAATTGTAGATGATGAGTTTGCTGTGACAAATGCTTGAAGGAATCTTCCTCCCAGGTGTTTACAGCTTTAGCGGCCCAGCACCATAAGGACTCTGCTCTGCTTTCTTGTTGTGCAGTTCCCTATTATTTCACTTCATCTGAATAGCCCTAAAAATCAAATATTCCTTAAAAAGCCATAATCCAGAAGATGTCAGATAACTTGATTGTGGGGTGGAGTCTGGCCACTCAACTGACAGGTGATGAAGACCAAAAGACAAAGCAAGGGATAAGAGATGGCAGTTTGGAAGAAAAAGCCTAGGATTAGAGAGAACAATTTCAGAAGAGTCTGAGGGAAGAGGTTTTTTATGAAAATAATGAAGATTATTTCACGTGGTTATGGTTTGGATCCTCTTTTGCCCTGGCATGTTAATCCCGAGCTGCTCCCATTGTTAAGATAAAGGACACACATAGGATTTAAATGATGGTCAGCCAAGATTCATCAAAGCATATAAATGACTGACCAGTAGGGTTCAATCCATGTCAATATGCCACAGATTACAGACAGATGAGTTCTTCGTAGTAGACTAGATCCTACTGTAAAACTTCCCATCCTCGTGTGTACCTGCTGTCCGGTGCTGTGAACTGCACATTTCCTGCTCTGTATTGAGGGGGGATGTTAATGGCTGGATCTTTAGTCAGCAACCTGTTTTTAATAGGGCTTAACTGGCTTGGATGCCTGTCCAGACTGTCTGATGGTCAGCATGGGCAGAGGTAATGCTTTATCCTGTCTTTTTATGTATTTAGCTGTTGGATACATCATGCTTTTCTTTCATTATCTGTCACTTCTTGCCCTTCTTGCTTTATGAGGAGCCTGTTCCACAGCAGGACCCCTGACTCTCTGGCAGAAAAAATGGGAGGTTTTGCTCTGCACAGCAGTCGGGAGACCATTACGAGTGTCACATGCATTTGGCATTTCTTTCTTTGTTTACATATGTTGTATCTTGAAAATCTCTGGGCAAGATTGCAAGAACCCTGTTAAGCATCTTGGTGATTTGAAAGGTAGTAAGGCAAAACACTGGTATGGATACCTTAAATAAACTGTGCCTGTAAACTTCTTGGGGAAGAATTGTGCTGGGGACACAGTATTAGCAATCAATAAGGAGTGTAGATACCTAGACCCACACTCTGATTCATGTCTATTTTGACAACAGTGGCAAATACCTTCAGAAATCAACATAGGCAAGCAAAGGGTATATTGCTATTGCAACTGATGATTGACAAGTATGTCAAAATGCAGTCCAAACTTCAGACCCAGCATCAGCAGAAGCCATGTCATTGACTGGAGTGCTACACTCACTAGAAAGAAAATTATGGGCAAATTAACTGCTGACACGCATTCTGTAGAGTCACTGACCTAGCAGAGTCTGAACTGAAAATGATACCAGGTTAAAAAGATGTTTGAGGAATAATTTTGCATTTGTGTAAGTGGCTCTGTATGGAACAAACCTGTGGAGAAGCTGGCAGCCAGCATTAGACTCTGTGCTTGGAGTCATCTCTGACTGCCTGAAAATGACCACAGGGCTGGTGGAAGGCTATTGAAAGACCCTCTGTTGGGAAGGGAAAGAAAGCACTTCCAGAGAACAAATTGTTTACTTCAAACTAGTCTGGTTTGGATGCCGATTAAATTCTTTTTTTTTTTTTCCTTCAGGAAGGAATAAAAGTATGTAAGCAATCCATTCAGATGGAGAAACCTATATTTAGACAAAAAAAATTGCACCCACTCACCTGAAAATCATGCCAATTACCAGCTCCTGGGGATTGGAGCCTTAATCTGATGTTTCAGGGAGAAAAAATACCTGCAAGTGTTTAACTCTGAGAGGAATGTTGGACAAGTTCTTGTATCAAGAAACATCCTCACTATTACAATTTGGCTAACTAAAAGTTGACTGTTCTGTAATTTTTATTTTTTATTAAAAAAGAAAACAAAAAATGTGTATGTACACACTCATTCTCTGCCCTTCCTCCCCCATTGTTGTCCTATAGTTGTGGGGTAAATTAAAATTAAGCAGGGATAGCTAGCTTCCTCCTTGGCACGCTTCCAACTCAGCTTCTTGGGATCTGATTTTTTTAAGTGTCTTCAGAAAGCTGGTACTTTTCTGATGAAGCCAGTTTAACTACAATTTATCCTCCTTTTCCCTGTGATTTTCCCCTCCCTTAGAAAGCTGTGGTGACTGATGCTCAGAATAGACCATATTTGATCCTATATTATTGATAAACCTAAGATTTCCAACTGTGTGACCATCCAGAATTTTATCTAGAATTTTTTCCATCTTGGGGAAACAGGGAAGTGTAATTGCCCAGCAGAACAGCACTTTTTCAATCTCTGGTGGCTCATGTGTTCTGAGAAAGCAAAAGCTACAGCAGTAGGTTTGAGAGATATTTGAAATTTTCTGTACCTCTGAGCATAGTTCAGCATGGCTTATTTTAATTAAAGTCGAGTTTGCAGTTGGAAGGATAGAAGAAATGGTCCCCATATTTTATTTTATTTTTTTTATGACTAAAAAGTGCCTTATATAGAACTTTTCCCTTCCTGTAAAATAAGTTACATATGTAGAATATATGGCAGTCTTTTTATACAAAAGGTTTTATTGGCACTTGTTGTAATGACTTTCATAACTTATTCATGAGTTCACTGCTCATGAGCAATTTGGTCATCCAAAACACAGGAAAATAAAACTTTTATCTCACACCACACTGTCACATCTTCTACACTTTGGGTGGGTAGATAAGCAGAGGCATATGAGAAACATAAAGATTCTTTAAGGGAAAAAACAAAATAGAATATAGTTTTGCTGTGATTAAAAGTCATTAGCTGAAGAGAAGGTGATAAAAACCACTAAGACCAAAGCAAATATGTTCTGGTTTTGACCTGGTAACATTTATAATCACTTTTTAAAGTGTCTGTGGTTATATGTACTTGTGGATCAGAAGCCCATGCTCATGACATTTGCCACTTATTCTTGCAGGTCTTCCTTCTTTCTCCTTTTAATTTTTTATTATCTTTTTCTTTTTCAGTTGAGTGAGTGGCAGTGGGACAGTTATATAACTAGGGCTGATTACACTGGACTTTTTTATGGCCTCTGAAGGTGTTCAGGAGGGAACAATTTCATGCGGTTGGAACATAGATTGGATGTAAATCTAAAATTGGGCTGCCTGCACACAGAGAAAGCAATCTCTTAGAAATCTAGCTTGACATGATTCCCTATTTTTAACTCTCTGGTACAGTATCATATGACTAAGTGCCTTTAGGGTATCTGCTGCTCCCGCAGAAGAGGACAACTCCCACCTCTATAAGGCAGGCTCTTATTTGTTATGCTACTCAGGAAATATAATGAACTCCTGACTAATGTGATAATTTATAACCAAGAGAGCTTTTAGGTACCTGAACTTGGAGATAATGCACTGATTACCACTTTAAATCAGTGGCATGAAATGCCACTTTGAGACTGCTTTTCTGTCAGTACTTACACTGTCCCTTTCTTGCCGTATATGAAGAGCTAGGCTTATTAACTCTTCACTAACTTTTTAAAAAAAGGTTTATACTGGGCATATTCTCCTATCCAGAGCAGAGCTGCCTCCCCCCAGCCACTTCTTAGGCAGAGACTGTTCCTTCTGATGTGGGGAGGGTGACCGTGTACTTGGTGCCTTTGTAATAAGAATATTGACCCTTTAGTAGCTTGGCAGAAAGATGTTCTTTTCCCATAAAAACACAGTAAATGGGAGAATGGCACTTACTGACTGCCATAAGGAAGTCTGGTAAAGGATATAAAGGGGAAGGGCTTGCTTTAGCAGAAGTGGCATAAAGAAGGATGTAGAGGTACTTTTGCAAGGTAGGAAGGCCTTCCTTCCCAGTTAAATGAAGGAAACTTTTCAACCTAGGAAAAGGGAAGAGAATTTTTGCTTAATGAGCTGAATGGTGCTGCCTTTTTTATTTGCTATTAAGCAAAACCTGGTCTGAAGCCATTCTCTTGCAGTATCTGGTATACACCATCTTGGGCGCACTGGAAGCAAGGCGAGGCTGTAGAGGGACTAAAAAGAGGAGGGTGAGAGAGTGGAAATTTGTTAACTGTAAGGACTTAATGCAATAAACAAGACTGGTTCACAGATTTTCTGGTAATTATGACAAGAGGGTAGTTTTAGGGTCACCTAGCCCAACAAGACTGAAGTTCTTGATTGAAGACAAGCCTTGCAGTGAATACGCTCTCAGCTGCCAAAAACATTAAGGGTATTTGCCAACTCAAGTACTTTAATGCTACTTCAGTAACCCAGGAGGTTCACAGAAAATACCTAGATCAATAAAACAGGCACCTAAGCCCTTGTAAATCTCTCCCACTTTTCAGACTGGTAGTTCAAATTCATAATGCAGTATTGTCCATCAAGCACCAAGTGCACATGTGATAGCTGGAGAGGTTTGTAAGTTAGGTCTGTTTTCTGGAAAAACCATGCTAGGTGCTGGAAATTTTTCCTCTTGTTTACAATCCTTTTATATTTGGCTCCATTTATTTGAACAGTTTTTCAGCAAAGGAGACCTTGTCATTTATGTTTCCTTGAATTACTATACAAATATGCACACAGATCTACTGTTCTTATTCCTTTTTTTCTTCACAGACCTATCATTAACCTCTGTCACTTACAGTGGTTCTAGCAGAAACTGTCTACATCATGTCTCAATTTTACTGCAATCTGAAATGTGAGATCAAATTATATATTGGACAGCTTGCATGTATATAAACACCACAGCCTGTGAGTTAAAACACAGAGAGAGATAGGTGTTAATGTTGACCATTCCTTAAGACAGGTTTTTAAGGGATATTTTAGGATTTTATTTTGTGTTATTTATTTTTTCAGTCTCTCTGCTAAGGAAATGTATGTATGCCTCATGCCTCCACGTAGTTAGAGCTAGTGCCACTGCACTTAACAATGTAGGAAGGCCCATCAATTACATTTTTGAATGGATCCACATAAATTCTGCAGCAGTCAGACTTTTGCACCCCACTGTTAGCATACAGAGTTGATTGTCAGTCCTCCAAGAGCCATTTGCAGGTTAAAATGCCTATAAACTAATTATGTTTTTCTGGAAGATGGGGGGAGTAGATAAAAATGCCTAGATCACATAACTTGTGACAGCTCTCTGCTGTCTGCGAGAAGGGTTATTAATTTTTACCTCCTTGCCTTTCCTCCTTACCTTTTCTAAAGGTCAGTAATGAGGGTACTACTTACATCAGCAAAGTGGCTGTCTTGTTTATTTTGTTGCACATATGGTTTCTTTTTCGGTTTGCTCTTCTGAATATTTTAGCTTTTTATTAATGGTGTAGGGAAAATTTATTAATGGTGTAGGGAAATATCATATGGATGATGGTTTTGTAATTTATGGCTCTCTGGGAATGAAGGATGGATGGAGGAGGCGAGTTTCTCTGGAATCTCCTGGTGATGTCCTAGGTGGAGATCATACCCAGATTTACCCCAAAACAAACCTCATCTTTCATTTCCCATTGCTGTATGCTCCTTATTGGCACCCCTCCCGCCCCCCCCCCCCCCCCCCGCCCCCAGCCCACCC
>JANIJG010001130.1:19233-34154 GCA_024611175.1 Megaceryle torquata | reverse complement strand
GCAGTGAGTTAGAAGAACTGAGCTGAAAAGTAAAATCACTGAACAGAACCAGCTCTGTTCTCACCCAAACCAGGACAAAAGGAAAGGAACCAAGATGAGAAATAGATGGATGGACAAACTTGACAGATTAATCAGACTTGCCATCTGCTTATATGTATACATTATTAGGACAAAGGTTATAAATCAGTGATATAGACATTACCCAAAGAACAGCACATTGGTATGTGAGATCTAAGACTGCAGAACAGGCACTATTCAGTGTGGGAGGCAAATTTGGACATATTTAGCTGTTTTTCAGTAATATGTGTGTTGCAACATTCAAAGACCAGAGCTCAGTTATGCCACAACTTAGCAGTACGTTGCAGCAGAGACAGAAAGGTACCAGTGGGACCAGCTGTGAGGAGCTGGATGGACACGGCCCCAGTACCTGCCCATCTTTCTCATATTTGTTCCAGCCATTAGGGCTGTGCAGAGCATGAGGAAGAGCTGGGTAACGCACATATGGGAAAGTAGACCTCTCACTCAACAGGGAATAAGGGAAAAGGCAAATCTGATGCAGCACAGGAAGAAATTCTTCACTGTGAGGGTGGTGGGACACTGAATGGGTTGCCTGGAGAAGCTCTGGATGATCCATCACTGGAAATGTTCAAGGACAGGCTGGATGAAGCTTTGAGAAACCTGGTCTAGTGAAAGGTGACCCTGCCAATGGCAGGGGATTTGAAACTTGATGATCTTAAATGTTCCTTCCAATTCAAACCATTCTATGATTCTGTGATTCTATGAACAACCAGAAGTCACATTCAGGGTTTCAAAAATAGTGGAAAGATTTTGCATTTCTTGAGAGGGAAAGAAAGGAGACAAGAGAATTGGAGAAGCATAATCCTGTCCCTGATGCTCCCCCTTCTTCTCCTGTTTCTTATATTCTTCCATTCTCATGCAATAAATTACAGGCTTCTCTTGGGATTCTAGAAAATATTAGAAATATTTTTCCACTGAAACAGAACAGTGAAAAATGGCATCCTTGGTTTCATGGGTGGGGGAAATCAAAGGGTCTAGAAACATCTACAGCCTTTCAGAAGTAGCTCAGCCTGTTGTTATATTCCAAACTTTCTCAGAAGGGTTCTGCTTCATGCTCAGGACACCAAATGTCCTTCTCCAGCAGTAGTTTTTGAATAGTAAAAGCCCTGGATCAACGGATATAAGCAGGCTCTTTGAATCCCATTTGTGGTTCACAATCTGATAACACAAACCATATTATTTATCTAAAATGCCCTCATCCTCCTTATCTGCTATTTACTTTGTGAAGCAGGGCCAGAAACTGCAGGGATTTCCTTTAGCCAACAGATCACCCACCCTTTGTCTTACTCCTTCCTTCTCAAGATAAAAAATTCTACCTCAGTCTTTCACAATGTAATTTTTTAATTACACAATCAGCTTTTTTTAGTGAGAAATGAAAAGTGCTGAACAATAGCTTCTAAGACACATGCAGAGCTTCACACTAGTTTCAGTTTTCCATTAGGAAGGTGATGTTTCTTTCCCTGTCTTTTTTTTCTTCTTTTTTTTTTGTCTTCTTTTTTTTCTTTTTTCCCCCTTCTTTTCCTTTTCTTTATCTTTTCTGAGTTTCATCAAGAAATGAAGACTTTTGTTCTGTCCAGTTTGACCTGCAGTTTTAAGATTGGCTCTTTATTCTGGACAAATAGCTTTCTAACTATATCAGGGAAAAAGGAATAACATCAGGACTCAGAAACGTCAATTGTGACAGCAAATGTACACTACTAGTCTAGCACACTCTATATTTCCAGATAAGCTTGCTTGAAACAAAGACAACTAAAGAAAACAAACAAACAAAATCCCCCAACCTGTTAGAACTTGACAGAAGTAACCCCTCACCATATGATACTTGCTAATGAATGCTTGCAGTGAAAAATGTGTGAGAATCCTTTCTGTGGCTTTTTGGGGAGGGTGATGAATTATATTCAAGTAATGTAATAAGCAACTCTGAAAATGGGTTGTGGTGGGTGGTTGCCTTTTTTTTTTTTTTCCCCCTTGCTAAATCATGCCATAAATGTTTCCCTCAGCAGATGCAGACGCACATAATTTCTTTTGGGATTTTATAACCATGACAACCAGTTTTAAAGGAACATTTTCAGTTTCCATGGTTTAAATTAGAAGTGTGTCCAAAAAGAGGTTTGTAAAATGAGCAAGAACTAGGCTACTATTTCCACATCTTCCTAAGAACAATGGAGTATTACATTTTTGCCTATCTTATCATATACAAATATGAAACAATGTAAATAAAGTTTCTATACCAACTTTTACTTTAAAAATCATTTTAAAAGGAAAGCTTATTCCCTTGCTAAAAAGCCTTCATTTTAAAAATAGTGAAATTAAACCTTTCTCATTTTAACTCATGTTAGATTTAATGATATTGTAATTTATAATGAGTAAAGCATGTTGACATTTAATGCATATGACTCCTTTGAAGTTACATCCTTTTAGTAGAGATGAATTTTGATGAGTTTTACCAAAAGGGTTGAAAGAGTTTAGGTAAGCTAAAAATAACTCAGGAACAAGTTTAATCTGGGTTAGACACTGTTCCTTTTATTTTACATTGAAATCTCATTAGCAGCAAGGTGAAGAGATCCTTTCAGTGCTTTCAAATACTTTAAAAATTGATGGCAAGCTCTAGACTGGAGTCACAAAGAGGGACCAGTACCCAAGTCCAGTGTTAGCATCCTGATGACCTATAGGTCAAAAAGGCTCCTCTGTACTCCCATTTCTGTTTCAGGCTATGTCCAGCTCCACCCAGGGCTCATTAGCCCTGATCTGCACATGCTCACCCACTGCCCAACACTGCTCATTAACACTGCTAGTGCCCATTTGAACACTTGAAGGACCAAAGCAATAGGAAAAAAGATGTGAGAGAGATGATGCTGTCTCAGAAATCCCCTTTTTCTTGTCTCATGAAAGACATCCGAATAACCCTTCCTAGTACTTCTGAATAGAGGGCTGGGAGATTGCTTGGGTGCAAGCAAAGCACTGAACAGTGCCATGCAGGGAAAAAGAAGTTCATTTGTTCTCTACTGGGTATGTGCTACTCCATGCAGCACAATGTTCATTTGGGGTTCACCTGTTCAGACTTCAGTGCCTGACCTATAGTTTGCATCTCAACTAATTGCCCAGACTTGTTTTGCAGGCAGCAGAAAAAGACAAAGAAAGCATGTGTGCATCTGTGTGTGTGCACGTGTGCTCATGTGTGTCTGTGCATGTGCTCGTGTGTGGCCTTGCATGCAATAGCGCGCCTAAGCAGAATTTTTTTCACAGTATATCTAGATAGGTCAAATGAACAGCGCTTTATGAACATCTCTTCCTCTCTTGGTGTAAACTAGGAACTTAGAACCTCCCTGAGATCCCCTTGCTCACCTTTGCATGGATAAATCCCTCCTGTTCTTTTAGACTCTGATCTGGCAAGCCATTCCTCTGTAACCGGCACTTAACTATGAACTGATGGTCCCCGGGCCTGCAGAGAGTGCAGCAGTGCTCACAGTCTCTGCTTACAGCAGCCTGGTTACTGCTTTCATGAACTAAAATTCAATTCCATGTCTACAAGAACATTTATTACTCAAATTATTGATTTTAACCTTTGTTGGGCTCACCTGCTCAATGTCAAATGTGTGTTTAAACACGGTAGGGCTTTTACAGCACTGGTACTATGTAAATTTCTATTTCCCTTTACAAGTTTCACATGATTAATCCCTAGTTTGTCATTTCCAGCTCATATCACTAAGCCATCTTGAAGCAGTTTGCATAATGTCTCTATAGTGTTGCTTTTCTTTGCCACGTTACCAAAATACCATGTCAGCCTGGCTGGGTGATGCAGCCCTTCTCTTCTCCATTGCAGGGTAAAAAACACCTGCAAAGTCCTAGACAATTGCTGAGTTCATTTACCATGTGGTACATGTGAAAATGTGCTTTCAAAACAGGCAGCATAAAACTTTCAGTTGATCCTTTCTGCATAAAACCAGAATTACTTTGGTATTTCTAAGAGATGCAAGTTATTCTGTGCTCACATGCAACAATCAGCAAATTCTTCACCTTTCTGACTGAGGATCCACCTGGGGATCCACCAACAGAAGATGAGAATGTTGCGCTGTTTATTAGAAAACCACCGAGGACTCAAGAGTTGTGTAATTTCTCCTTGGGGATGACTAAGGTGACTTGGTCATTCTGCCCCTGCAGTGGAGGTCTCCAGCTCTGTCCTGAGAAGGTAATTTCAGCCTACAATGGAGTCCTGGTTCCTGATCTGAGGTTCAGCATTTCCGAAGGGCTTCTTCCACACACAGTTGCACAGCACCACTAGCACTGCTAATCAATCCTCCACTCAGGCTGCCTCCCCAGCTGGACACAGCTCTTGGGCAGCACATAGCCTCTTCTGCAGAAACACCTCAGTGGCCCCTGTGCAGTGCTACCCTGTGAATATTCAGGCCTGTGCCTCATGCCCTCTGGATTGCAGTTGTATGCTCATCTTGAACCCTGGTGTCAAGCCAAATCAAGCTGCTGGTACAGGGCTACAATAATTATTTCATGTTTCCATTAGATAATCACATCTTTTCATGCTGAGCAATAAAATCCCAAATAAATGAAGCAAAGTGTTATCTTAAAACGAGTGTAGCAGACAATTGCAACCAAGAACCAATCATCCAGAGAGCAGCAAACCAGGAATCAATGGAAAGTGATCTCAGAACCCTTCAAAAGAAGGTAACTCAATGTGGCTAACACAAAGATACCAGAGGTTCAGCTCCCAAAGTACCTTGAGTTAGTGGGGTTTTGTATCTGAAAATACGTTTCTCACATCTGATCTCTGTTTGCTGGACCCATAGTTTTGAAAGCAGCAGTGGGCTCATCTTGTCTGAAGATACATTTGACAGGTTTGCATTTGGGTAAGGTGAAATGCCCTAGGGTGTCTCTCTTAGAAAGACAAGATAAGAAATGATTGCTCTCATTTATTCTGGCGCCCAAGAGCGGAGGAAGGGGACAGCTTTTGGGGCAACAAATCATTCTACCCTTCAGGACTTGCTGTTGCAGAATTAAGAAGGGAACTGAAGATTTAACATTTAATTTGCATATGTTGGAACAAGCATATGACACACAGGTATACAAAGGACAAATGAGCTTTAATCTAGCACAGAGATCTCCTTGGGCTGTTATAGAAACTAATAATTTTGTATTATTATTACATGAAATTTCTTGACACCTGGCAGCTGATCTTACAGCCATATGAACACACTAGAGTGACAACTTACGTGTTTCTAATGTAAATGTGTGGCTCAACAATGCTTGAGAATAACAAACGAACTTGCACATGAGGTTATGACCTTGAATGGCTACACGCACAGCCTTTGCACCTGAACGATCTCTGGAGGAAAGCAGGCTCATGGTTTCTGACTGTGCAGCACTTGTAGTGCTGCCTACCAAAGAGGGACACTAAACTCAGTGCTCTATAAGCACCTTGGATTTCTGTCCTTTTTTTCACATTAATTTAATCTGACTTTGCTAGGTATGTAAACACGAGAGAGACTCTGTGTGACTACATTTCATAGCAATATAGACTTCTTTCTCAGAGTCCAGTTGATATTTCTGTTCACTGTTGACACCTCTTTGCTCTCCAGCACTGCTGTACCCTCTCACTTGCTCCTGGAGCTGTGCTCTGGGCGCAGCATCAGACATGCAACATGCTTCACAAAAGCTAGGAGAAGTAGTTGCTCCTTTTATAAGCTGAACTAAATACAACAAAGGTAAACAGATCCATTCTCCTTCCCTTTTAATAGCAAGTCAGTGATGCAGTGTCTCTAATTAGCACTCACAAGTTGGCCATGGGTGAATTGCTGAGAAATGTTTAGTGGCCTGCAGGTATTTTGCCATCCTCCCTTTCATCACTGGTTACTTTCAATCACAAACTCTTCTGCTCTTGACTGCTTTTACTTGAGCTGAAAAGCCTGTGGTTACAGTGTGGTCTTTGGACAGGGACAGATTATTTTTGTTACCTGGGTGATGTGGACAAGAAAGTGGGGAGAACACAAAGAACAGCTTTCATAGATGCATCTAACCTTTGTGAAATCAGGAAGGAAAAATAGGCTTGGGCTAGAGGACAATTTAAATTCCTTCCCATTGTTACCTAGATCTGATTTAATAAGAGTTAAGAAAATGCTGGCTGTTATTTTCAAGCAGGAGCGAATGCATGTGACATTTACTGTTTAGAACAGAGCCCTTATTCCATAAAAGATATTAGTAACATGCTCTCAATTCAAATCACAATGTACAAACACCCCTATATAAAAATGTATATGTCTATACATGCACAGAATACACATGAACACACATATTCCCATGTGTAAGCAAATAAAGTTATTAAAGAGATGGAATGAAGTGAGAAGAAAAAGTAGTAGAGAAAGAGGTCAAGTTTCACCCACTGAAGCAAAAGCATTTCTTAGAATGACCACCAAAGAGACAGCAGCGTAAAGTGGTAATGGTTCCACTGCCTCTGTTTCCCCCCTAGCTAGTGCTGCTCCTTTTCTGGCCTCTGCAAAATAAATGAAGCTTAAGGAAATGCTTCACAACAGCACTGGTGTCAACTCCTCTGGGGATCCACCCTGCATTGTTTGTGAGGAAGGGTCTTTTCTACCATGAGCACTTCTACACTATGAAGGGCAAATGTTCAGTCTGACAGCAAAGCCCATTGCAGTGCCATTACTTGCAGTCCCAAGCGAGGGAAGGTCACAGCTTATTGCAGAGCTGCACACTGGCTGAAGAAATGAAAGCGTGGTCTTGTCCCTAGTTACTGCATAGAGGATGCTTTCACTCAGTGGTATTGCACAACTGAATATCATTTGACTCTATGGATGGCCCTACATGGAAAGACAAGAACTCTTACAAGAATCAAAATAGAAAATCCTGCAGTTTTTTTCAGGGATCATCCTGTCAAATCAGTTATGACACATGTAGTAAACATGTGAGGCTTGATAGGGTTTAATGGTATATTAGACTTCCTTCCCAGGGCTCCTAACTTAATTTTATCACAGCTTTCAGGAAATTAAATGTACTTTATACCGTTCCTTCATTTGTGATGTACCTGACCTTGGTCTAGATTTAGATTTTTCCAGTTGGATCAAATTGTGCAGTCATAATCCCTCCCTTCTGCTGTTGCTGAATCTGAAATATTTGAACTAATGAGGTCTCTTGTTTTGCTATCACATGATCTAAGATGCCAAAATACTCACTTTCTCTCTGAGTGATGAACAAAAGAATGAAGATGGAAATCATCCACATGCTTCTTCAAAAGCTCCTTTACATATAAACCACTAACCTAGCTGCCTTTTACTTTCCAAGGAAATAAAACAAAGAATGCTCAAATTCTATCAAATTTAACCACAAATATAAAGATAATCCCAGGCACGATGTGCCTTAGACCCACTTAAAACTGCAAAAAATCAGCTTAACCAAACTATCTGCTTATACTGTGTCTTTGGACTAAGTCTCTCAAGCAGATAGCTCCCAGCTCACAGGATAAACCAAAAGATACATTATGAACGCAAATGAAACCATAAAGATTAGGGCTAGATAAGACTTTAATGTTCTTCTAATACTCATTTGAATGTGCAACCTTTCTCTAATGGCAAAGGAGAGATGAAAACCTAATAAAAATACTCAAACTTGATGCTGCATCTAATGAACAACCCTGTAACAAATGGCAATAGTTAAATAAGGCAAAAGCCATTAAAGTGCTGTTGCTCTGGCCCTGTTGTCAGTTGGCATAACTCCGTATTTTCAATGTAGCTAAAGCCAGTTTAGCTGCAGCAGATATGGTCCACTGTGTTTGAAAAGAAGCAGATGAGCATTGCATCAGTATGATGCAAGAGGCTTTCCTTTGCATTGTCTACATTTCTCTAGCATGCTGATGACTGAAGCAACTTTCCACTTTTCAGCTTGCAAACTGGTGCAAGAGCACGAATACCCATTTGTTGGCTGTGACAATAAAGGGACAGGCAGCAGACATGACAGGTACTCCGAGCACACATGTATCTAATTGTTTCTTCATACTGTGTACCCTAACTTCTGAGAAATCTGTATTTCATATCAGAAATACTGTTGCTTCCTTCCCGATCTGTAGTTTAGGATAAATTAATTAGGTAGTAGTAAAAAAATTTACTGGGATCAAACCTTGTATTTAGCAGAAAATATACAGAAAATTATTCTATCTCTTTTGATGCTTCTCTTCAGTCCAGAGGATATTGAGAAACTTGTCTGGGACAACAGAAATCTCACAAGGCTCAACAAAGAGATGTACAAAGTTCTGCACCTGGAATGAACCCCACTCTCTTGGGTTGTGCCTCAGTGAGCAGCAGTCCTGCTGAAGAGGAGAAGGGGATTGTGGTAAACACCAGGTTCAAATATATGACCTGCAATGAGGGAGCTGGGCATGTTTAATCCCACAGAGCAGAGGGTAAGGCATGATCAAGTGACTTGAAGGGTAGTTCAACTATCTGATGGGTAATTACAAAGGCACACCCAGTGGGACAGACAATAAACAACAGAAAACACCTGCAAAGTGCCATTTTTCAGGCTGAGGAGAAACTTTTTTACCAGGAGTGTGCTGCAACACTAAAGCATAATGTCCACCTTTGGACATTTCAAGACACAGCCTGACAAAATCACAGCTGAGCAATAACAATTGGATCTCTAGAGGTCCTTTCCAGCTGTCTGTGATTCCCATAACAAATATCCCACACTTATAACCCACCTTTCTCTGTTGGTACTACCTTTATTTTCCCAGATAAATGGAGCTTATATGATATGTCACAGTTCTGACAAAGCACAGGTGACTCTAAGCTTCTAAGGAAAACTTTGGTCAGAAATCTGTTTTCTTTGGGACACTCTGTGTTACGATTTTGGGTTTTTTTCTTTATATAAGGAAGGGGAAGGGGAAGGGAAAGGGAAAGGGAAAGGGAAAGGGAAACGGGTCCAAATATCAACATGATTAGAAGTGAAAATTAACTTATACTAAGGTATTGTATACTTTCAGCTACAGGAACTTTGTCTCGCTTGAAAGACGAGCTACAGAGCTAAAAATCATTCATTATGAATAGGGCTACTACCAACAGACCTTTCCTTGCATGAATCCAAATGGAGGATGGGCCACAGGCTCAGCTGGTGCAAGTTCAGCATGTTACTGTCAGTGCAAATATTGTGATTTACACCAGCTGGGATATGGCTTTCTGTTTCTATTTTAATAAATCAGCTGTAAGAATAAATTTCTCCTTAGTTGCCTGGTATGGTTCTGTTGAGATGTTTAACCACACTAACACAATGACTATGTTTTTATTGCAAACCACAAATGAAACATCCTTTGCTACATAAAGCACATCTTCTAGCTCAGATTGATTTTAGAGGTGCTAATTATATTATATAGTGTTGCAGGAACTAGAGTAATTCACTTCTAAAATCCATTTAATTTCTTTTTAATTACTCATGTTTACCAATTTCTTTAGATTCAGAAAAGGCTCAAAATTGCAGTTAGTAAAGGAGGCTTGAAGTGGAATGATTAAGAACATCTGGTATATACATAATTATACCAGGCAATTTATTCCGCCTTTACCATTTCACTATAGCCATGGTAATGAGGTAGAGCTGGATTCTATTACTCTTCTGAACATTTAGAAGTACCTTACTGCACAAGACAGTTTCACTGAAATAACTGGCAACAATTTAAGTGTGTAACACCAAACCCTGGAAGGCTGAGTGGCAGGTTCTTCCCCTTAAACAGTGGGGCTGCCAGCCCCAGATATGTGATGACCTTTGTCCATGAAAGAGTTCAGGCAAGTCTGAATTTATCTGAAAGGCTACCTTAGTGTAATTAACTATAGCAAACACCACGAACAGCTGGTTATAGCTTAAGAAAAGTATGAATCAATACTAAAATCATGTTGATTCTGCCAATATTTTATCTTTGGGAGAAAACAAAAGTATCCCATCTGGGCAGTACTCACTTGAAAACAATCAGGGCAGCACCAGGAGGGGGAAGAGGGCCCTGTGTAGACTCTGCTCCTGCATCTCAACAATAATTGTCCATTCTGATATGCAACCCCTTGCACGATACAGATAGTCAGGGACACTTCAGTGACATCCATTTAGTTAAACCTCGAGAAAGTTATGATTAAGATCTTGGTGGAGAAACTGTCCCAGTTAATCAGTGATGATTTTATTGCTTGTGAAAGATACTACAAAAGCCACTGTGCAGGCCACTGGACCAGTTCACATTAGAGAAGAGAGAGAACTGCTCTTGCACTGACAGTGTCTGGATTCCTACACTTATGGCTGGCAAGTGGTGGGTTCACCATCCCTTGGTGTATT
This sequence comes from Megaceryle torquata, assembly GCA_024611175.1. NCBI lineage: Eukaryota > Metazoa > Chordata > Aves > Coraciiformes > Cerylidae > Megaceryle > Megaceryle torquata. The sequence goes on along the minus strand of JANIJG010001130.1, from coordinate 23,747 downwards.
TAAGATCTCCAAGAGGAGCTGTAAGCTTCATACAGAAGTTGCTGCCTGAATCTGGCTTTCATTATGCAATTGGTGAGACTGGCTGATCAGGGTGACTCCTTCTGGCCAACGATCTGTTAATCTCATTCCCTAACCACTATCTTTTTGTATCTTTTTATTCTTAGCAACCACTGACCAGGCAAAATCCAGTCCCATCTCCTGGGAAGTGCCACTAGCCACAGCATTACCAACAGCTTCTATTCCCATGGCGCTGTGAGGACCTGGAAGAAGACATCTGAGAATATTCCAGGGTGATGTGACCAAAGTCAGGAGTAACCATCAGACCAGGATGACTGCACAAAGCCTGACTCCTTCTACAGAGTTCTTAAATTAGAAAAATGAGCAAAAAATAAATCAGTGAAATGTGGGCTTCTTTCTCCACAAGATTTTGCAAGACAAGTATTACCATAACATCCATTTAGAGTCTCAACAGTCCGATTTGAAAATCAATAGCATTGCTTCTGAAATTTCTGCTTTATGGATTTCTGTAGGATATGTTTTGGGGACTACATGGTCAGAACAGTTCCAATTGGAAGAAGCCAGGGCTGAATAATGATATATAAAGGGAGAGTAGTATGTAAAAGTTCTGGAGTACTGTCTGTTACGCACCACTATAATTTAGAGCCACCACAGCTCACCACTCTAGCCAGCTGATGGAGGGAAAGCTCACCCCCTCCACCTGGACTGGTCAGATGAAGGGAGCAGTTCATACCTGTGCATCGGCTAGGGCTCAAAGGAGTTGGGCTAACATATCCTCACAAACACCATGAATAGCTATTCTCAGCATGAAACTAATTGCAAAAAGAGTGATACACCAGGCCACCAGCTACCCAACATTTTTAAGGATGACAGAATACACTACATATGCTCTCCATGTACTGAAAGCAAGCAAAACTATTGGTAAGCAATATTCTCCAATGTCCATTCCTTGTGCCATTTCTTCAAGTTCTTAGCCCAGGGCTTTCTTTACTCTGGGGTATCCTGTCCTTATCAATACACTTGTTATTGGCTCCTTCCTGCCATGTAGAACTGATTTTCTTTTTTTATTCAGGGGATCTGTCTAGTCCACCACAGCATTGACCCTCATTTATCTTTTCTTGTTGGTTGTACTGTCTCTTGCTCCACCTTCTTGTTCATTCTTTTGTGCAATTTCAAAGTACCTTACTCTGGTCTATATTACTCTTGTGAATACAAGTGACAGTTTTATTGAAGATTCAGCTTTTCTTCCTTGTTGCCTGCCTGCCAAATATTGAATCAAGTTATTTTGGAGACTACTGTTCAAATCCAGGCACTGAAAATGCATATGCTTACTCCTATTTTAACCAGACAGATTTTATAGGATCCAGTCCAAACTTGATTGGAGTTGGCCCAACAGCTTCCTTTACACAATACCATTACGATTTCCCTGCATAAACTGAGTCTTAGAAAATTCACTGAAGAATGTCTTATTCTGCAAAAAAAAATCCCCACCAGTTTTATAGGACAGGTGCATGTTCCCACCTCAAATTCAGATTTCTTGTCATATATATCTTTCCTTGGCATACTTTCAAATTTCTACAAAAGAATTTGTTTCATACTCTTGCAGACTGAACAGAAAGATTTTATTTATTTATTTATTATTATTATTCTAGGGGTTGTTGCTTTAATTTGAAATACTTTACTGGCATATGTGCATAGTTCTTGTATGTATCTATGACCAGGTTGTGATCTGATTTTTCCTTATAAAGCTGAAGTGACTCCTTGTATTTCAGTTATGTAACCTTTGAATCTGTTTAATCAACGTGATACATTTTAAGTCTGGTCTGCACAGCTCTAGTGACTGTAAATTTTTCTGTTTAGCTCAAGATTGTGCACTGATAAAACCAGCACCTTAAATCTTCCTTCCTGAAAATCACCTTTTGCTCACTAGTTCCCAAGCCATTGAGACAATCAAGATAATTTTCAAGATATGTCTGATTAAAATGCTCTATCACTGAACTCTATTAATTATATGATGATTATTTTTTTTTTGGTTGTTTGATTTTTGTTCTTGTTTAGATTTGGTTTGGGTTTTTTTGTTGGGGGTTGTTTTGGTTGGTTGTTGGTTTGGTTTTGTTGCTGTATTTACTTGGGTATTTCTGGCTATAGCACCAGTCCACTTAGCAGAGAAAGAAAAAAAAAAAAAAAGAGAGAGAGAGGGAAAAATTAACCGAACTAAGTGGCAAACATGGAAACTCACAAATTAACTCATCCAAAGATTTCATTTCTATTAAGTGAGTGTTTTTATAGTCCTCAGATAGCCCATTTCTTAGCCTATCTAAGTACAAATGTGCCACTACTCTTCACTCTAGCTACATTCCAGACAGAGTGAAAGCTTTAGCCCTCAACAATAACAATTTCCATCCTTTCATCAAAGTTATGTTTAACCTTTATGATGGTATAAATCAGTGTTAGCATCAAACACTGTTGAGGATATACATGGCTTTTGTTTTATGAATGAATTTGACAGTGTACATTTATTAACACCCACTTCTGTTATTTAATGAGGGGGTACATCACCTATGGAAAGCAAGATGATCTCTGAGCAATTTCAGGGTGTGTGTGTTTATGTGTGTGTGCCTGCAAGGCCTGATAAATACAGACTTCCTTCATGAAAACCTTTATTCTGTTGATTATAGCTATCCCATAGTATCACTAAAATTTTCCACTCTGAGATTTCATGTAAAGCAGGAGTTTCTTAGACTTTTTGTTTGTCTTTGGTTAATGTGGGAGTGTTTTCTCTCTGGGTTTGTTTTTTTTTTTTTTTTTTGGTGCAAACCAGTTGAGAACAAAGGTTAGAGCTTGAAAACAAGAGTGAAAGAGAACAGGAAACATATTTTACTTTGCTGTCTTAACACTGAGAAGCCTTTTTGTTTTGTTTTGCTTTGCTTAGCTTCATTAGAAACCGTAAGCATACTAGAATTTAGTGCAGGTGTGATCTTTGGGGTCACTGCTCTGCCTTTTCCTGCCACTGTGAAAATCCACTAAATTATAAGGCTCGATTTAGTGGATTTTTCTGACTTTGCCTGTCGATACTTTTGAAGGTTGCAGCTTCAGTCTCAGAAGATTGCACACCTCTGAGATGTGTGATCCCTCTTACATGCAACTAGTGTGGCACACAGGCCACAGTCCTGTGGGACACCATGTGCTGCAGCACTTTCTTCAATTATTGCTGAATAGCTCTCTGTAGCACTGGACTAGGTAAACAGAAAGGCTATATGAGGACAGCTAGGATGTCATGCAGCCAAATAAAGGGGATGAAAACCATCCTAAACATGAAGCACTGTTGGGGTAGAGACCGGGACAAAGAAACGGGGAATCAAATGTTTGGGATGAGGATCCAGGAAAGCAACTGAATGGAGGTGAAAAAAATGAAAAGACAGGATCTGAACTCAGGAGAAGGGGAGAAGACAGGATTGCATGGACAGGAAAAGAGACCAAAAAAAACCAGGTTGGAGGTGTTGAACTGAATAGCTCAGGCTTATAGTTGGAAGTTGGAAGAGCAGAAGGAACTAGTTTTCTAGGTATTTCTAGGAAGATAACAATAATGCTTTGAAAATTTCCATTACAACCCTCTGAGCATCTTCAGACACTGAAAAATGTAGTCATGTTACTACAGTAAAAAAAACCAAATTAGTGAGGAACAATATACTGGGGTTCAATAGCAGCAGTAAAAAAGGCTTGGAGCTGCACTTCTTCCACTGAGGAGAAATGAGCGGTTTCCATTAAGGTACTGAAGAAGGCAGGAGGATTAGATGTCAATCAATTAAAGACTGTATCATAAAAACTCTGCAGAAATGAACCTTGCACAAACTCTTTAAACCTGGCAGTTAACTTCTGAGTGCATAACTCAGAACTCGATGATGTTCCTGGAAAATCATAGTTTTCTCTGTAACAAGTGATCTTTTAAGATAAGAGTTTTGAAGCACTTGGTGATGATTGCTTTCCATTGCCTCTGAGTCCAATATCAAGCTGTTTTAAAAGTCTTATCCTTACTTTATGTAAGGGCAAAGGCTTCTTGAGATACGGAAAAACTGTAGTGCCTACCAGACCACACTGAGGTAGGAAACACAAGAGTAAAAAAGGGAATATGCTATTTGTTTTGTTTTTTTGTTTGTTTGTTTGGGTTTTTTTGTTTTGGTTTGGTTTTTTGTTTGTTTGTTCGGGGGTTTTTTGTTTTGTTTTGGTTTTTTTTTTCTAAAAAAAAATACAATACAGAGCTATTTGGGACCCTCAGAATACTTCAAATACATCTTGCACTACACTTGAACTTGTCCTGTTTAAGAAATAGCTGATAATTTTTTTTCTGCCTTTTTTTTTCTGTTACAGAATCACAGAATCATCTAGGTTGGAAAAGACCCATGGGATCGTGTCCAACCTTTCACCCTACTCTACAAGTTCACCCCTAGACCATATCCCCCAACACTACATCTAAGCGCTTCTTAAACACGTCCAGG
>JANIJG010001130.1:3918-19133 GCA_024611175.1 Megaceryle torquata | reverse complement strand
GCCTTTCCTTTGTCCAGTAGTCAGGTCATCTTGTCATAGAAGGAGATCAGGTTCATCAGGCAAGATCTGCCTTTCCTGAACCCATGGTAACTGGGCCTGATCCGCCGGTTGTCCTCTATATGGCTTGTAAGAGCATTCAAGATGATTTGCTCCGTGACCTTCCCTGGTATCGAGGCCAGACTAACAGGTCTATAGTTACTTGGGTCCTTCTTTCTGCCTTTCTTGTAGATGGGTGTGACATTTGCTAACCTCCAGTCCCTTGGGACCTCCTCAGTTAGCCACAGTCCCCTATTGATGGATATAGACAAGAAAGTCTTTATCAGTAAATAATAAAGGGAATATTTTTAACATTTTCAATTTCTCAGTTGAAATAAATAATGAACCAATTATTTTTTTCCCATAAGATCTCTGCAAAAAGTCAGCACAGTCTATCTCTGAAACATAGCATGTGTAGCTCATAGGCTTTTACTTCTAGTCATTACAAAAAGCCTTTGTGCCACTCTTCATCATTGCTACCATTTGCAGAGATAGTAAATGTTTTAAGTCCAGTAACTGATAAGCTTATGTCAACCTACTAAGTCAGAGGAATTACTATTGTTTTGAATGACACAGCTTCTGTTTAATCCTTAAATTCTTCCTAGAATTAAAATACTTCCTATCTTCTTTTTTTGTACTGGACAAGTACTGTCTGCAAGTATCCAAACTGCGAGTGGGCAGACTGATAAAAGAGAGCATTGTGCAATCAACCTGCTCAGCGGAGCTCGTTATGAAGCACAGCACATTTCAAATGTACCATCAGTCATGTTAAGAGTGCCATTTTTGGAGGGTTGGGGTAAATGTAAACATGCTATTAAATTCATCTGACTTGATATTGCTGAATTAAACAATAAAAACAAAGAAGCTCTTCAAGCTATTGATTTCTGCAGTGCATTGTACGCATTTACGTAAATCTAATTAAAACACTGTGCATAACCCAATTACAAGCTATTCCCTTACAGCAAGTTTTATATTTATCCAAGCCAGGCTGTGCCAGCTGTGAGACATAACCCTGGATTTGCAAATAGCTATTGTGTAACGCCTGAGGTGGTCAGATAAATACATTGAGGATTTTGTCTTTCTGCTAATGGATCAGGACCATTTTTTGCTATAGCAGGTTGTTGAGTTTTACTTCATTGGCATATTTCTTCTATCAGATTGCTCAGGAGGTAAGTTAAAGGTAAAACTTAAAAGGCAAGCAGCTGCAGGCTTAGACTCCAAGAAATACCCTCATTCAAGGCTCAAATCTGCACAAGGCTCTCCACAGTTTATGATGAAGAGCTAACACAGAAGGACGCTTCCTAAGCCTGGGAAAAGGGAGGAGGATGAATCTGTCTGAACCATATAAGAAAAGGAGTAGTGGAGTAGGAAAGCCCAGTTAGGCAGCGACAGAGGGAGGAGAAGGGGAAAGGAGAAGTCAGGGAGGCAGAGCAGTGGTGAGAGTGATATAAAGCCAACAGAACTGTGAGCAGAGCATGGGTAGGACAGCACAGAGCAACACTGGGAAGAAGGGATGCAAGATTTCCTCCAGTGAGTCATGCACTATTTTATCCTTCTATGGCAGGAATTGATGCTATTGGGTAGAAAGTGCAGCCAAGTCCTCACCTATGACTCTAAATAAATTACTTGTCCTTTCTCTGCTTCCTAAATGTCAGAGGCTCACAGGGACCACTTAGCTGGCCAGTAGCATAGTACCTATCCCTACTCAAGTAGCCCTTTCCCAAGCAACAGTTCCCAGTGAACGCAGAGGCAAAGCAGCTGACTGCAGAGCAGCAGGATGCATAGCTGTCTCTCCTCATGTGACCTTTAAGCATAGGCTTAGCACAGTGCTACAAGCATTCCCTGGGGCAAGTGAGATTGACGTGGCACCTGAGCACATGTACAAATCAACCCCAAGATTTCAAACTGAGTGCCATTTTCTTCCAGTTGGAGACAAGTTTATGAGCTTGAGTGCGCAATAAAAGCTTCTCTCCTTACTAATGAAATGTCCAAGTCCTAATGGATTAGTAGTTTTCATATCCGATTAAATATGCATTTTTGCTGATAAAGTCACAGAAGTCACTCCTAATACTCTTTCAGGTTTTGTTAGCAAAAATACATCTCAATAGAGCACAGATCCTATGGGATATGAACAAAAAAGGCGCTAACACATTATGATGGACTGCTCAAAAACTCTGCTTTCCTCCAGCTGGCCAGAACATAGTCAGGCAATGTGCAGAAGGCTATTGCTGATGTAGAGAATCCCAGTGGGCACTTTCCTAGAAGTCCATGCACAGCCAGAGCACCTCTGGTCTTCTGCTGCCGTCCCTGGAGCTGTTCTGCAACCATGCTCAGATAAAGGCCCCTGGAGACAGAGGAAGTTATCCCACGCACTTCAAAGAGTTCAGGCCTTTCTGATACTAGAAGCTGGTCTACATATCTTTTTGTGAAACCTCTGAATGAACAGAGATCCCAAACTCAATGCCTTACAAGTAACCCTAAAGAACTACAAGCATTATTTTGGGATAAAGCACCAACCAGGCAATTCCTCCAGAAAGTTGCTTAGACCATGGCTTGCTGCTCAGACACCAAGAGTAAGTAGAACCAGCTGACTCACATCTACACTGTTAGAGCTTACACTTTCTATCTCAAATTTGTCTAGAAATGAATTGGAGGGGTCCACAACAGATTAGGAGAGTGAATTATCAGCTAAGCAATGTGGATGAGAGAGGTCAAGTGCTTAAGCTGGCACCCTGTCTTTCATTTAGCAGCACAGATGTTCCTTAGAACCCTGGCAAAGGGTAGGGAATTGCTATGTGATTGGACTGTTGTGAAAACATAGAGCAACCTTGTGATGCTGGAGAGCAAAGCCTACACCCAGGGTGGTGGCATAACGTAGAGATGTTATAAGCCTCCTCTTGCAGGTGAGAATTTCTGGCTGTGGATCCTCTGCCTGAAGTGATCAATAGGTGCCTTCAGACTGAATATCAGACCCTGAATTCCCCTTCTTGGGCATCTCACCATTAGCATGCACCGGTGCTTCGTCATATGTCCCATTGTGCAAGCACGTTAAAGCCCCTGTACACGCCAACACTTTTGGTGACTCTTCCGTGGAAGTGGTTTACCATACAGGACAAAATTGACTTAATCAAAGGGTAGTTTGCTGACATTTTGTACCCATGGCTGATTTAGTTTTTTGTTTTATTCTTTACCTTTTTGGAAACAGTTCCATTTGTTATTTTGGCCCTTAATAGAGTGATAGCATTTTCCATTCCAATCAGTGCTCCATCTTATTCCCCTACTTCTATTTCTGACTGAGTCTCAGGTAACTTTTAGAAAGGAAGGAAAAAGAGATAGATGAATTATGGCACTTGAAGTCAGAGAAAAAATTCTGAAAGGAAAATGTAATTAAGAAATAAATTGAAAAATGGAAGCACCTGTGATACAGTGGCCAGAAATGATTATTTTAAGGTGGAAACCATCACAGGCAGCTTAATTCCATTTCATTCTATTGCTCTTGGGATTTGGGCTGTTTGCTCATTTATTTGGACAAAACGCAAACCTCTTCTACTTGCATTGGTAGATATACTAAGTATTATTTTGCATTTAATTAAAATACTGACACATTCCCACTGATGGAAAAGTTTCCACTGCTTTTCAGAAAGCACTAGGTCATTTGATTTATAGGACATAGTTATTAACTGCTCAGCAAATACCTGGAATAGAAATAGTTTTACCTATTGGGAAAAGCACTACTGCTCCTGTGAAAACAAGAGTTTTAAAGAGATTTGAAATGTCTAGAAGAAATTCAAGATGGGAAGGGAAAATACACAGAAGGCTGGCAGCAAAAAAAGGTAAAGTGACATTTTGAGTGCTTGATCAATGACAGATACAAATATAATTTTACACAGAAATGTGAGTACACTGGGACAGAAGGCACTGCTGGACATTTGTGAAGTTTGGATTCAGTAGCTGGTTACCCAAGTTGAAGTGGGATGAGTTGCAATAGAAGTATGGACTTTGAGAGACTGAGCCAAAGCTTCCCACAGTCTGAATTTGCATAGTATAAAAGAGCCTTTTCTTAATTGAGTTTGTTGCTTTCCCAGTAGTATTTAAAGTTGCTTCATTGCTATGGGAGAGGGTGAGAAGAACAGGAGACAAAGGCAAAAGTGACCTCAAGTCCACAATTACAAGTCAGAAAATTCTCAACAGCAACCTTGTTCTGTCAAACCTCTTCCAGCTACCTCCTGACATTTCTTCTGCCCAGTACAGAACTATTCTTCCAAACACTGATCTTCTCATTCCTACCAAAGACTGGCTACGCATCTAGAAATCAGGGGGGGCAGTGACTCTGGAAATACTTGCTCTGTTCAGAACTACACCCAACAAACTTACAGGATGAGGCCCTTACAGGATGAAGTCTATCTTCTCTGGCCATTTTTAAATAATAAAGCAACTCAATTTTTCAGAAGGGTTTTTTTTCATCTGGAACAAGACAGGAACTGGAGAGCTGCCATAGCGATCTCTATGCTACCAAGGAGGAAACTGGTCCCTTCATCTCTTGATGGTCTCGATCATCACTATATGATGGCACCATTCAGGAGGTACCTTAATATAATGGGGATAGACTCTATCCTGGAATACTATATGAGCATCAGAACTTGTCTATAATGCTCACACTTGCAGGTCCTTCTCCCACGGCCTGGAAGTGAAGTCCCATAGAAGATCTTGTGTATTAACACAGAAATACATTTCTTGGATGGATCTGGAGCCATCCCATCACCACAGAGCATTAAACCCTGTCACTGTTTGTTCCAAAATTGCAGGAAACTTCTGCCCTCTTTTCTTTTGAATTGTCAGACATCCAGGGAATCTTTGATAGAAATAAACATTATAGAGCAAGAAATGCTGCCTGAATGTGTCAATATTCCTACTTTCTAGACAAGCTAGCTCTTTTTTACTTTTTCTTAAACCTCTAAGTATAGAGGTGTGAGTCATGTCTAATAGTTACACCTCAAATGATTTCAACATGCCTCAACTGAAATGCTGAGGAAAAACAAATCACTTCTGAACAGATCAGAAATACAACAGGTGCTATAAGCAATCTTGATTCACAACTTCTTAACAGCACTTTTAGTACGCTGCTCAATTCTGTGCTATTACATATTTATCAGTACAACCTTAGCAGCTGAAAAAAGGACTGAGGCTGCATAATCCCACCAGAGCATCACGAAGGAAGCCAGATAAATGGATGAGATGACATTAATCTAGTTACTAGGTTTACTAAATCCAAGGTACTTGTTAAAAGTAAAAATGAAAAATTTAAATTTATAGAATTAATTGTCACAAAAACTCTGAGACTTTGAGACAGCAATAACCTGCATAGAAAGTAATGGAGCTGAATTTATAACATTTATATTGTCTTCAGCCTCCCTGAAAAACATGCAATACATCAGACCTGGTAGGAATCCAGAACTGGTCTAGACAGAAAGGTTTCAAGTACTGGTGTCTTTGCCCCAGAGCTCATTATGGGTTTGGGAGTTTTTCACACAGAAACCCTGGGAATTACAGGAGTTAAAAGTTTTGTTAAAGACTGTTTTTTACACTAGAAAATTACTTTCTAACAGATTGGAACCATACTGTGAAGATAGGGATGTTCTAAGGAAAAAACACAAAACCAAAATGAAACCAACACACAAAAGTGTTTTCAGAACATGTGTTTTGGTGTTGATGCAACCAAACAGAATCACAGGCTCAAAGAATGGATGAGCCTGGAAGGAATCCCTGGAGATCTTCTAGTCCCATGCTCCTGTTCATGCTTAACTAAGTCTCCTAGAACAAGTTGTTCAGTGATGCTTATATACCAAGCCAGTTGTTTCACCCTTCTCAAAAAACACAGCCCACTTGTATTTTACAAAAGTTCACAGATGCTTGCAAAATGAACATTGATGGTCAGGACCACGGATTTGTTAAGGTTAAAATATGAAGTTTATTGAAACGAGATCTGTTTCAATATATTTAGGAATGTATTGGCTGATAAAAACAGCTACCACTGATTGAGGAAGTAGAGAAATCCTGGGTAATTTCAAGAGCTTGCTTCCCAAATATTTGGCTCAGTGGTATCATGGGAAGACTGTAGTCTTTCAAGGACTGCACAAAGTAGGTGCACAGAGTGGACACGTTTATGAAAGTTTGGTTTTAATATTGTAGATTGGATCAGTACTGAGCTCTTACTACAGTTCTGTGCCTCATAGCCTTTGGGGGTCTGAAGAGCCAACCAAGGCCACTTCTTTGAAGGAAATACAGAAATGATTTCTTCAAATGACCACTTGATGTCACTTGACACCATGCTAATAAACTTGATGAAGCCCACTTCTGGGCAGTAAACAAAGGTTCTTAGAAAAAAATGTCTGAAAATGGAAAAGCAAGATGCAAAAAACTTACCATAAAAAGATCATATTTATTTGTTATGGGGTTTGTCTACTCTTGTAAACCAGTGTTGACAACTGCTAATTTACTTACACATACACAATCTCTCTTGTCCAGAGAAGTGTTAGTACCCACTTTCTCTTCCAGAGGGAGTCTAGAATTAATTACAAAACTTACTGTTGGGATGTGTTCTTCACTTTTTGTGTGCCCAGTTTTGAAGAGACATCAAAGAGACAGAGATGTTTCTAAATTATCCTTCCCAATATAGGATTCCGTTCGCAATCCAGTGTCACTAGTCACTTTGAATGTTTTGTTTAAGCCTCAGATTTGCTCTTCCCTACAGCCTCATTCCTTACTGACATAGTGAATTTCACATTTCCCCTGCATATGAAATACCAGCTTTGAAAACTAAGGCAAGATGCCATATTTCCTAGTCTATCCAGTCCAAAGTGAATTATCATTCTCCGACAGCATTTTTCATACATCAGCATGACCTGTATTCTAATAAATTCACATGATCACATGCTTACCGTCTCTCCCACCTTCCATTTATATACTGCTGGGACATTGACTTACTCGTGACAGAAACCTTTATCCTAAGACTCATGTGTGTTGGTTTTATCCCCTGGTATTCACCAACCAGGTGGTCTTGCCAGGAAATAGATCTGACTGTCTGTAAAATAAATGTTAACCCAGGATGTTTTCAATCCCAAAGCTGGTTGAAATATTTTAGCCAGAAGAGATTTTCCTTGCAGTTTCATTGAAAGTGAAAAGCTTTCTCTGTGTACTGTTTTCAAACTATTATTAGATAGAAAAAAATAAATGACTTATTGAGGTTGTCTCATTTTGTTTTGAAAATGTCACAAGAGATTTGTCCTTACTTTAATCAAAGCAAAATGAATGAGTCGCATTGAACTATATATATTTTTTTTTATATATTGGTTTTGATGTCTTTTTAGCATTTCAGTGGTTCCAAATTTAAACAGTTTCAAACCTCTATTATCCAAAATTTTGAAGAATAGAACAGATTCTGCCTCTTGCTTGCCTTTCAGCATTGGCATTTATCACAGAAAGAAAATAGCCAGGCTGGTGATATAAATGTTAGGCACTTGCTCTCATTTATGAAGTGCTTTACTTCACAGTCTCTCCCAGGTAACAAGCTTTTCCTTGGTAAGGTGGTCTAAATCGATACCAATAGGCCAGTTGCACTCCTCATTTGGTGTAAGTCAACTGAAGACTGTAAAAACTCAATCCTTATACTCACGGACTGTCTAAAACCCCTGCAGGTATCTCATTTATGATTTGTTGTGCCTTATCAACTATCACTCTTCCTGCCCTGACCCTCAATTCTTGGCTAGCACTGGAATGAGCCATGGTGAATCCTTCTATGAGGACTCCTTCAAGAAATGTCTGGGATATGTGGAACCTTTCCAAAAAACTTTCAAGGATGATGGAAGTGATTTAATCTCAACAACTGTCTGTAACAATTTTACCTTTCCTCAGTAGCTGAGCTTCTGCTTGCTGTAGTGCATGTCAAGCCAAAAAAGCCCCAGAGGTTGGGTGTCTATATACACACCAGAAAGTTTTCTGGAGAGTTTTTTGGTGATGTACTATGTGGAGCTACAACTGGGAGGCAGCATCCACAAATATGCATTGCTGCAATACGGAGTATTGCTATGTTTATATCTGGGACAAGGGGAGGAAAGGTAAAAAGAGGGTCAAGCTTGCAGGTTTCTGCATCCCACATCAAGCAATCCAAACTGAAATTGTTGCATAGTGAATTTCACTGTAAATTTGGCCTAGCTGTGACTCCTTCAAGAGGACAGAGCATAAAAATGACTTTACAGAGCAGACATAAACACCTGTTGGACATTTTAACCTCCCTTACATTCCATAGGAACCAAAAGCTGAGATATATTTAAAGATCAAGATCAAAATGGATAGGTAGGAAAAGTATTCTCCGTGCCCTTCCCTCTGGAATTAGATACCTTGAATACTGCAGTGTTTATATTTGGGGGCATTTCTAGACTTGTCTGCCTGTTCAGATACATTTACAAAGTTCTAGTCCCCAAAGAAACAAAAGAATAAGAATATCGTATCATAATTAACTCTCTTCCTTAGGGAGGTAACTTTAGAAACAAACTACTTTCCAGCACTGAATTCTCTGGATGCTGGTGCTTACAGCTCTCTAGTGCTTTATAATCTTCATTTCCACAAACACTGAACAGATATTAGTGATTTATTCCTGTAATTATTATGCTCTTGAAGTTGTACCAAACACAGTGAACAATTTTGTGCTAAACATTGCAAGTTAAATCCCACTGGTCAGGAAGGAGAAAAAAATCCACTATTGAAGTCTATCTAAAGTATGTTTCAGCCCTTGCTTGGATGTCCATCAAACAAGATGGTCAACAAGACAAAGATGAGAGAGGGAAACACATTAAATCCATCTTCTTTCAGTGTAGACAGTGAATGCAAATTATTTATCTGTTGCTTTAAATTGTGTTCCTTGGCACATTGCTTTAAAATGAGAGCTGACAAGAATTTCTAGGCGCAGGAAATTTTGCTATTTCATTGCAAATCAGAATGAAAACCATAAGTATTTTAAGAAATCATGAAAATAATTGGTAAAGCCACTTTCTCTTTGCTGTAGTCACAGAGTTGGGTTCTAATGCACCCAGAGATATGATAATGCTGAAAAAAAACATAAAGCAAAAGCTTAAGAAAAACAACAGAGACAGAGATAACAACTCTATCCTATCAAAACAAAACATTCTCCAGAAGCAGAAATGGTGGAACCATCTGTTCTCATAGAAAAGCATATTTGCAGGAATTTTCTTAAAGCAGATGTATTTATTTGCTTAATCTGGGACTCTGGACCTCATGGTTTTGGTACCAACTCACCATAATCTTAACAATGAAAAGCAAAAATCACCCAGGCAGTGAATCACTGGGGCCATCTTCAGAACCACAGTATGCTACTGTTTCCTTTTCTCCCATCAGGTTATCAACCTGAAAGGAACTGGGTTTGCATGTGCCTGCCAAGTTTTTCATGACCATCCACGAAACTGAGAGCACAAAAAGAGAAATTAGTTTCCTGGACCTCAGCTTATCAAAGTGATTCTACATCTAAGTCCAAATGGCACTATTTAGCTAAGTCAGGTTGTGTATCAAATCATCAGTTACCCATAATTACTCCTCTCATTAGCAACGATTACAATGCATTTTCCTTTCCATTCTCTTTTCTTCTGCTGTCTTTCCATTTGCATTAGTTCAAGAAACTCATGGGGCTAAATCTGATCTTGGAGAACTGTAAATCAGGCAGCACCATAAATCAGTTGTCTGCACTGGTGTAACAGCCACGTAAATGAGGTTGGAAGAGACCTACAATTTCATTCTATGAAAAGAAAGCTCTTTGATTTTTCAACAAGTAAACTTAGCCTTCCTCCCGAGAGATGACCCCACTTAAATATGAACCCGGGAGGAAGTGGAATGAGCCCAAGCAGCACGAGGCTAGCCCTGAATGCCAAACAGAAACAAGCAGCTCTCCTGGTAAGCTGAAAATCTGGGGAGCTGCACTGGAATAATGTTCTGTTGAACACCTCTGAACTGTGATGAAGCCAGCTTTGAGAAGACTATTGCTTTGGATAAAATCACAAATTAAAATGAAAAATTGTGGAATAGGTTCACATCTGTGTTTCATGTCCATTCAAAGAAGGCAGACTTGAAGTTGGTTGTGGAAAGCAATTTATTTACTAGATGTACTCCGGCTTCCCACCCAGATATATTAGGAAGGCACACAAGTAGTTCATTAGGGTTCGGGATATATGGCAACTCTGTTGCTAACATTTACCTTATAACTTCTCATATAAAATTCTTGCCAAAACTTATCAACACGTATAGTCCATTAGTGGAGACAGAGAGAAGGAAATGCCATCCAGAGAACTCCCTGGCATTGATCAAACACAACTGAGTGTCGTTCTGCGTGATTCCCTGTCTCCAAGCAAAACTCCATTAGAATTTCAGAACTGGAGGTGCCCAAGAGTCACATTAATCACTCTGCAACAGCACAGTGCAGACCTCCAGCGTGCTGTAAGCTAATGGCTCACAGCTGCAACATGAGCTTCACTAGAAGCTAATCTAAGGATCTCTTGGCTCTGTCTCCAGTGACATAAGAGTGCAAAAAGGAAAAATAAAATAAATAGCTAACTGAAGTGCTCCATCAGAGTGAGGATACTGAGTGCAGTGAAACCACCTTTCTTCAAGAGGTGACCTGTGCTATATTCATCATAATGCACTTCAGAAATGTGCAATCAGCATGCAAAGAGGTCATATATTACGATTTGTGAAAGAATGGATGATGCGGACAGTGTTGTGATATTCTGTACAGCTTACAATGCAGTGGGAAGGCTGTGATCCTTGACTCTCCCAAAATGGCCCATGGCTCTCACCATGCTTCTGTTTGCCCCAAGTGTCCTTCCATCCTCAGTGAGACACAACACGCCGCAAAGGTGGTGGGCTGCCATGCTCTCTTACTGAACTCTCCTTATAATCAAGAATTTTGGACCAGAAATCTCTGCACTCTGTGAGAAACACAAGCTGGAAAAGACACCTGGAAACCACCCCTGAAAGAAGGAAGCTTTCAGGAGGAGCAGTTAGTTCAGAAATGGTGGTTTCCTTTTTCAATTGTCAGAATCAGATTTCTATGTTGATTATGTGTTTGACATAAAGATATATTTCAGTAATTAATATCGTGTGTCAAGCTCATCTTACATCGCTGAAAGAAATAATTTGAGAGTGTCACTGTGATTCATTTGAACTATTGAACTCTGTATCATTTTCAGAACGAAAATGTAGGATGACTGTATTTACAGGGCAGAAGGCACTGAAAACCAACTATTTATTTTCTTGAAAGCTTTCCTAGGGCACCCATCAGCACAGATTCAATTTACAAAGGGCATTTGAAAGCCAGGATACCCCTCTAAAGTAAAGCACTATGAGCATAACAGACCTGGTACTATTTAAGAGGGATACATATTCTTCCTGGTCCCTCTGGACAATCCTCTTTACATTCATTTTGCTTCTCACCTTTCCCAATGCTCCTCTTCTTGGACTCAAAATACTGCTCAGATTTTCTTGACCTTGCTTATTGCACGCAAGAGTTGATGTGGACCTCGTTTGTCCCATAAAACCGTTTGACTTAGCATCTCCCAGCCATTTCATGGGCTGCAACATCTGCACTGCAAGGACAGTAAAGTTAGTGAGAAATTGTGCAAAATCCTGTTCCTATCCTTTCAGAAAACATCCAAGACAAGTAAGTCTGCTTCCTGTATTTAGGAGTTCAAGTTGCCTTAAAAGATGTAAAGTGAATGTAAAATCCTACAGTGAATCAGGAGAGGGAAGAGTGAGGGCAGTGGGCACTACAGACTAAAAATTCAGGCATCAAGCCCTGCAAGAGTCATAGAAAATGGGGATGAAAGCAACAGGACAGAAGAGATGCTTAATAAACTAAAGAGCTCACTGATTTCCTCCCCTCCTTGCTCTGCTGGTTAAAGCTCAGCAGGATGAGTTCTGTCCACAGCATCCCCATTTTCAGCCAAACACAAAGGGGATTTTCTTACTTTACCATAACTTTCTAAGGAGTTGTTGGTTGCAGCTGTCTCTCTGTGACTGCAGTAGTTTATTAACTGATGTTTCTTAGCACTTGGTACTTGGTACTTGTTTCTGAATATTTTATCTATTTGCCACAAGATGCATTCATCCCCACATACTCAGAGTAAGACTTCCAGACAATCTGTTTCCATGATCCAACAGAGGGAGATGGATGGGAGCACAATTCTTTTGTGTCCTTGATCAGATCCTGCAGGTGACACCCCGGCAGCCTAAATTCTGCTTAAGTCCCAGTACTGATGCAGCCTGTCTGTCCTTCAGCACTGCTTAATCCTTGAACCTTTACATCTTCTGAGGTAGCCAGAAGCTTCCTTGGGTACCCACAAGAAAAGGTAGTACTTCATTGATTAAATTATTATGTTTGGGCCTGCAGAGCCTCAAACTCTTATACTCAGTGAAAGACAAACTCAGTATTGTTGTTGAAGTTATCATTTTTCTTGTAACAGCCAACAGTCAGTGGACTTGGACCAAAATAACCTCAACTGCAGGTCTTTGTTTGAGGGGGTTTCAGTCCACCTCGGTTGCCTGTGTAAGAGTACCAAAGCCAACTGGATACTGAGGGATAAGGTTGCTGGGTAGGTGAGGGTGGGGGTACCCTTGCTGCCTTCCCTAGGACATTGAGTAGCCAGAAGCAGATGAATTATGGGGCAGTGGGAGCATGCCTTACAGAGAAAACAACTGTAACTCCCCATTTTGGACATTCAGATGCCTGTGCGTGGTCTGGAGCTGTTCAAGTTGGATCTTCTGGCTACACTTAACCTAGTCCATGAGGGCCTCATGTCACCTGCTAACAGTTGAACTATATCTGTGGCTGGTGCAAGGCTAAACTTCACCACTGTTCAGAGCTGAGCCCATTGAACCAGTTGAGGGCAAAATCATTGTATGAACCTGACACTTTTCAGAAAATATTTTCATATTCAAAATTCTTCACTAATGAGAGGTGTCCTAAAATAAGCACAGCAATATCAAAGCCAATTAGGGAGAAAGCAATGTAACTCAAAGACTTAATAAGCAGTCTTCTGTGGTGGGGTTTATGAACAATTTATCACCACACATTGGATCCTCCATGAATATAGTCCAGTAAGCTACTGACTTCAACATACCTTTAGATCTCTATAACCAACTCATATTGATAGAGCCAGGACCTGACAGTGGTGATAAAATGAACTGTTTCTAATTATTCAAACACAATGGAGGGTTTTGTAACACACACATCAAATACATTAAACTGAATTAATTTTCTTTTATGGATTCCCGGCACAACTAAAATCAGTGGATCGGTGGAGCAAAAAAAAATAATTCTGTGTGATGAAATGACAGCATAAACAAATAACCAGATACAAATGTGAAGACCATTTATGCTCCTTTTGAATCCCACAGGGGCATTTTTTCAGCTCAAGTATTGCAAATGTGTTGTGTGATCCACGCAGGACTGGGGATGTTCTGAGAGGCATGATAGGATGGGGAAGGAAGGGGATTTGTGAGAGCTGACAGCATGCAAGGATTGAGGAGACCCAGCTCATAGCCTTGATGAGAGCTGACTTTGGACACAGTCCAAAGTCAAAAAGGCTCTGAATTGTAGCCCCTCACCCAGGCCTGGAGAGAGTATGCAGAGAGGATGACCACTACCAGAGGCAGGAAGGGAGCGTGTACATTATGCATTATTTGCCTAGTGCACTAAATTAACACAAACCCCATGTTTATTCTAAAAGATCATTGCAGCAGTAGAGGAATTTGAAAATAGCCTTCCAGACAAGAGAAGGGAGGCTGAGTGTACTGGAAATGCACAAACACATCAAGTATGAAATGTATGGACACTTGAGGAAGGCTTTGTCAAGGAATAAACAGACAAGTGCACACCTAAGACTTGCCTGATCTTTTCCTTCTACAAATCAAGAAGATATGCAGTAGAGATGACAAGCCTGGGACGGGATTCTAGTGAGCCAGAGGCCAAAACTAGCCCATGGGTTTGTTTTATTTCTGGTTCCAGACTCACATTCCTGGCTCTCAGGAAAGAGGCTTCTCAGGAAGATATTTAAGGGCAAGGCACAGGAACCAGACAAGATGTTTATCACTCAAATTACAGAAGGTGAAACGTCATCAATGAAATGGAATTCCATGAAAGTTAAATCACCTTTTCCCATTGCAAAGATGTTTTGAGGATTCAGACTCTTTAATGTGACTGGTGAAAAAACCAAAAGACAGGTCATCTCAAGCTGTCATCCAGGGTTGGAAGGGACCCTTCAAGATCATCTAGTCCAAGCCCCCTGCAGGGAGAAGGGACATCTGCAACTAAAGCAGGTTGCCCAGAGCCCCAGCCAACCTCACCTGGAATAGTTCCAGGGACGGGGCATCTACCACCTTGCTGGGCAACCCGGGCCGGGGTCCCACAACCCTCAGTGTAAAAAATGTCTTCCTTCTCTCTAGTCTAAATCTCCCTCTCTTTGTTTAAAAGCATCACCCCTTGTCTTATCACAACTGGCCCTGCTAAAAAGTCTGTCCCCATTTTTCTGACAGGCCCTTGAAGTACTGAAAGGCCACAATAAGGTCTCTGTAGACCCTGTCACTGAGCGCCACATCCAACATCCTTAAACACCTCCAGGGATGGCAACTCCAGCACCTCCCTGGGCAGTCCACTCCAGTGTCTAATCAACCCTTTCCATGAGGAAGTGCTTCCTCATATCCAACCTGAACCTCCCCTGAAGCAGCTTCAGGCCATGCCTTCTCGTCCTGTCACTGGCTGCCTGGGAGAAGAGCCCAACCCCTGCCTGACTACAACTTCCTTTCAGGTAGTTGTAGAGTGATGACGTCCCCCCTGAGTGTCCTCCAGGCTGAAAGACCCAGCTCCCTCAGCCTCCTCTCATAAGACTTTCCCTACAGTCCCTCCACCAGCCTTGTCACTCTCCTCTGGACCTGCTCCAGCACCTCAATAGCCTTCTTGAAGTGAGAGGCCCAGAACTGCACACTGGCCTCACCAGTACCGAGGACAGAGGGAGAATTACACCCCTAGACCTGCTGGCCACACTGTTCCTGATACAAGCCAAGATGCCATTGGCCTTCTGTGCCACCCAGGCACACTGCTGGCTCACGTTCAGCCGGTT
>JANIJG010001129.1:11196-39737 GCA_024611175.1 Megaceryle torquata | reverse complement strand
AGCAGTTCCTGTCCCTCTTGAACTGAGGGGCCCAGAACTGGACACAATATTCCAGATGTGGCCTTAGCAGGGCAGAGTAGAGGGGGAGGAGAACCTCTCTCAATCTAATAACCACACTCCTTCTAATACACCCCAGGATGTCACTGACCTTCCTGGCCACAAGGGCATGTTGCTGGCTCATGCATGGTCATCCTGCCATCCACCAGGACCCCCAGGTCCCTTTCCCACTGTGCTGCTTTCCAGCAGGTCAGTCCCCAACCCATACTGGTCCCTGGGGCTGTTCTTTCCTATCTGCCAGACTCTACACTTGCCCTTGTTATTATTTCATTACCTTTGTCCCCACCCAACTCTCCAGCCTGTGCAGGTCTCTGGATGGCAGCACAGCCCTCCAGTGTGTCAGCCACTCCTCCCACCTTTGTCATCAGCAAACAGGCTGACAGTGCACTCTGTTCCTTCATCCAGGTTGTTGATGAATATAATGAATAGTACTGGTCCCACTACTGACCCCTGAGGGACTCCACCAGATACAGGCCTCCAACTCTACTCTGTCTCATTGACCACAACTCTCTGCCGCCTTCTATCCTTCAACCAGTTCACAATCCTCCTCACCATCCGATCATACAGACCACACTTCCTCAGTTTGGCTGGGAGGACGGTGTCAAATGCTTTACTGAAATGGTTATTCAAGGTTAAAGTACGTACCACTTCAACCTCTTCATTACCAAGAGACACGACTGACCAGAATTAGGTACCCTAACCAGTACTACAGCCTGATTGTCTCGGAATTGCAGAGAAAGCTTTGCAAAGCCAGTCAGATAACAAAAAGAAACAAACAGAAATAAGATTATCAGCTACTCTGGAGCCCCTCAGAAGAGATTCAAGCACCCAGGATTCAAGTACCACACAGTCACTTTAGGAATATTTTCGAACCGAAGATGCCGACAGCCTTAACGAAGGGGGTACCTACGAGACATTTATACTAAAGCTCAAAAGCAAAGATGATGACAAAATTCAGCAAAGCATTACTACTAGGTGACCAACAGATCAACTATAATGCAGATGTTAATTAATAGAGAGATGTGATTCCGTGAGCAACTTAAGTAATTACACACAGCCTGGCACTAGAGATTAGAGACAGTTTCAAATAAGTGCACATATTAATTTCAATTACTGTATTTTAACTGGTCATTTTAAATTTACCACAGGAAGATGTAAATTTTTCTGTTAAATACTTCCAAAAAATACTGACACGTGAAGCAACATGCAAACGTAGTGAGATCAAGAAGTAAACAGCATGTAAGAATAGGGTCATTTATTTCATCACTGAATGGTTTCTGAAGAAAATAACATTTTAAAATCCTACTAGCAAGCCAGAAGAATTTCAGCTGTCAACTCCTTTCCCAAACAGTAACTGTTACCTCTGGCTGCTATCTGCAACTGACTGCTTTCATATTTTCTTTCACCCCATCAGAACAACTCCAGAACTACCATTTTACAACCACCACTAATTTTATAACGAAAGCAGCAGCAGCGTTAGTCAAATGTGCATGGACACTATTGTTCTAATTATAAAGTTCTGTAAAAAAGGAAGTTAATCTGATTATTCAACTGTTTTTATGCTACAGAATGAGCTGTAATAAAACTAAATCTGATTATTCAAGTGATTTTATGCTACAGAATGAACTGTAATGAAACTAATGTGATTGAGTCCTCTTATGCTACGGAATGAATTGTAATAAAACTAATGCAAAGCGGTCTAATCACACATTTAAAAACCACAATTCCTAGGAGACAAACTTACACTTTATCTTGCCGTCCTCCACCTCCACGCAGTGCAACTGGCTGGCTGTTCTGAGTGAATGCACCTCCACCACGAATTGCACTTGGATGAGTGGGAGAAGCTGCTGGATGCTGGCCAGGACGGATAGGCTTAGCTGAGTGAAGAGAAACGTGACTTACAAATAGATACATCACAATTTTACCTTTGCTTATTCAAATTTACTAGTGTTTTATTTTACAATATCCCAAATGTAATGATCAAAATTGAATGCGCTCTGAATAAGAAGTTTAGGAGATGGTATTCTGAGAACCTAACAGATTATAGTGTCAACAATAACCAGCCCTAAAAACCAGACAAGTTTTTGCTTTTATTGTCCCTATCAGAATTAAAGCTAGCAAAGCTTTTGATAACAATCTTCACATGTATCATCTGCCCCACCTAATGCATGTCCTCGTGAAGAGTCCTATTTCTTGGCAATAAGAACTCAAGTCAAACGTGTCACTAGACAGAGTTTCATCAGGGGTACGTTCCTGTACGGAATTGTTACACCCTGCTGTACTTCTCACATCCACTTGATTAGTAAGCCACGAGTTACTCTGCTCTGCAAGTGGTTTTGTGTACTGATTACTCCACAGATAACGCTGCTTCATCAACTTCTTTACACAGTATAAAACCTGCTCTGCTACTGAATTCAAAGCCAGTAGTTTTGACAGGTAATTCACAGGCCGCTACACTTTGATAAACCATGTTTTGCATTAGCTCTTAACAGGACCTGCACAGCAATATGACTTTACAAAGTTCTGTAATGTTAAACAGAAGCATTGAAAGTTGCAGCAGGTAAGAGTGGATATAAAATACCTACAGGTAACAGCTGCCTCAGAGAAACACTGCTCCATTTCTGTCCTACAGGAAACCGATTTCCAGTAAGACACAACTGGTTCATCTCAACATTTAAGAACAAGAGGCTTTATACCTGTGGTGAGCTCACTAGAGAATTCTCTTTGTCTTCTTGAAGGTCACTTGAGAGAGAGATAAGATAGGCAAGTACCTGTCTTCAAGCCTCTACTTGAAGTGATCGCAGAAAAACATTTATTCTGCAACAACTCCTTGCAGACCCACGGAATATGAGCAAAGTTTAATTGCAATGCTCTTTTAAGCTTCAGTAGCATTTAAGAGAAGCGTACAGATTACCCAAGTCCTGACACGGGACAACAAAAAGGCTGGAACACAGTTACTTCTACAACAATAATGTGATAACCACAGTTAAGTCCTCCACAGGTCACGCACCCTTTTGACCCTCAGCACCTGACAGCATAAAAGCAGGTGGAGAACCAAGGGAGTACAACTGGCTTCCCACCACACAGTAAGAAACACTACCAGCTACTACAGATTTCTGGGTTTCCCATTCTTTTCCCCTAGGAAGGTCTGTGGAGTATTCTATGATTTGGAACAAAGAATCAGTAAGGTAACTGGGGCTCTCTGGATGTTAATTGTGGGTTTCTGTTTGCCCTTCTCCCCTCCAAGATCAAGAGACAGCAAGACAACTTTGCTGCTGCTGTTGTTGGGTAAAGTAATGGCTTAATCTCCCTCCCTGTTTTGGAATACCTACTTAGTCTTAGAAAGGAGAATGGAATGAGAATATTACAGACTTCAGATTAACATTTAGTGTATTGCTTCATTCTTGGAAGCAATACACACATTCAGGCTAGAATCCTAGGCTGGTAAGTGTTTCCCAGCATGCAGAAAAGTCTACCTGCCAGGAAGAAACCCATTAAAAATAATTCATAAGAAGAATCAACAAAACCCAACCAACCACACACCACCCCCCACACTTACAGTCTGTTACCCCAAATGTAACTCATGGTAGAAAATGCATCGTATCCACACGCACAGTTCCAACTAGAGTGGGAAGATGCACACGTGCACAAAGAGCAACAAAATCAGGAGACCGATGAAGCTTTCGGGGGCAAAGGATTTTTTACTAACCAATTTGTGCAGAATGTCCTCTTCTGGCCATATTCTTGGATCTTACAGCTTCCTTTATGCGATCTACTTCCTGCTGATACCGTTTGCGATCACGAGAAGCATTCTCTTTAGCTTCCTTCAGTGCAGACTCCAAAGCTTTAACTCGTTCAGCTGTAGCTCTAAGTCGCTTCTCCAGTTTAGGAAGTTCGCAGCGAAGATCTGCATTATCACGTACCAGCTGCAAAACCAGAATCCATTATTTCCTTGGCATCTCCCTTCATAGGGAGACACAGCCAAACACCCTTGTGTTATCTGCTATGTTATCTTTGCTTAAGCTTTTAGTACAACAGCTGAGCAGTAAGATTGTCATTTGAAGAGTCAGTTACTGTGGAAGAACACACTGCCCAACAAAGGCTCTTAGAGTCAGAGACAGGCAAACATCCCCCAGGCTGCTACACTAACTCTAAACACTGACCTGGATCTTTTTCAGTTTAAATGCAGCTATTTTGTTACACACCCACATGTACTTAAAATAGCTACTAATTTACTTCACAGGAAGACTTTATTGTTTTATATTGAGACACACTCAAGGTGTAGAAGTATTTAATTAGATGTTATTTTATGACCAACATGCATCTAGTCACTTCCATAATAATAATGTAGTTTTATAATGAAAACCAAAAATAGTTAAGTTTTTAATTAAAAAACTTGGAATTAAGTCTCATTGTACCTGCTTGTGAACCTTCGTAAGCTGTTCCAGATTATTCTCAAGGAAGGAAATCTTCTGTTTTTGGGCAGCACTGCCTCCTGTATCATCCGAGTCAATCTCGGCGCTCTGCAGTAACAAAGGCACAGGGAGGGAGAGGGGAGCCTGAGTACAAATCTGAACTTGCACATTAAGATCAAGCCAGAAAAGTTATACTGCATAAGGATCAATTCCTATTTTAGTTCTAAATTGATATTTATGTAGCATTCTCAGGAACCCCAAGTTTCACTACAGCACCACATTACCTTTTTCACTCTAGTAGCCAGATCTTGAACAAAGAGCTTCCGAAGATTGTGAAGAGTCTGAAGTTCTTTTGCCTACAGTTAAGGAAAAGAAATTAAAAACCAAACCAAACAACCCAACAACAACAAAACAAACCAACCAAAAACCCCTACAAGAAACTCCAAAGGGCAAAAAAAGGGCAAGTACTGACATTTGCTTTGGAATATATTTTATCTTACCACAGTCTCTTCCAAACCCTTTAAATCTTGTCTCGCTTGTTCCCGTCTGTCCTGCATAACCCTAAGAAAGAATAAATTCTTTTTGAAACATTGAACCAAGATTGGCAATTTTAATGGTTTAGGAGACTAGAGTGATAAACACTACATGGTACAAATGAAAAATGTCTTTCAGCTGAGTCCTCAAGTAAAAGTGTAACCAACAGATGGCACCACACTCAGAAATCCATATCAAGGGGTAGAAGTGGAGAAGGTACAGGAGGAAAAGAGGGAAGTGCTTTTAATATTGAAGGAATACAAACAAGTATATTCAGATACTGAAGTTCTAAGTTTCTAGAATAGGTAAAAGACTCAGAGTCAGGTTCAGGGTGAATACTTGGGGAGATCTTATCCGACAAATGTTCTTAGCTCCAACCAGGTGATGTGATAAGTATCACATGACAGATGAAGGATTTTCGTGTTGTTCTACCACCTCACCCCAACACTTGTGACAAAGTTAGCATCATTAACAACAATCTCAGTTTACAGGAATGTGACCTAATAATTATGACTTTACAGAGCTTCTGTCTTCCTAGAGAACCCAAAAGTGTTTACTGCACTGCTCGTGTTTTCAGAGTTCGAAGGCACTGCAATTACTGAAGTGACAGGTTACAGGCAAGGAATGTGGACCTTTTATGACTCAAGGTTGGAAGAAGACCAGAGACTGCATGAAAATGAAGGGTTCCTATTAAATAGCCAAAAATCTTCTTTTCCTCTTGAAATTCCTTCTTACTTGGCCAGTTCCACTACTAATTCACAGCTAAATGTTTGAACATTTGAGGTAATAAAATATGTTCAAGAATATCTCAGAATCTTATCCATTTTTCCAGACCTCACTGGAAAAGGAGTTCCAGGTGTCTTACACAACTCTAAGTCAAAAGAATAAATAAAATGTAAATATTCTCCACGGTTTCTTTATGACACACAATGAAAAATAAAATTCAAAAAGGGATAGGACACAGAAGACCAAACTGATTTTTCATGCCTTTTTTTTTTTTTTGCATGACTTTTGAAGAGGAAAGTTTCTAATATAGCAAAGTGCCTTTAAGGGATCAATGCTATATATAGTTTAGGCTGCAAAGTGAAGTAAGCAGCAATAATATGGTTCGTATATAAAATCTTTTATTAGTTACAATAGTCTTCTTGTCTGGTAACTTTTGTAATCACTGTGGCATATAAATAGATCAGAGTAAGATGGATTCACAAAACCAGGGTACTATTAAAATTTGAGTCAGTTAAACCAACACTATTTCACAGCAAGGCTAAAAGGAAAAAAAAAAAAAAAAAAAGAAGAAAAAAACCATTTTGTGTTTTTAAACCTGGCCAGTATCATGCACTTTTGAGAAAGTTTTAAATATAATGTGGCTTTTTTAACTTTGGTAAAGATAAATTCATATATGCTCCTGATAATCTAGAAACATATCCAGGAAATTATGGTCAGATTTCTAGAAGTTGAAAATTGTTTTTCAGCTTGACCCTTGGATACTTAGCTGCAAACAAAATTCAATTCTAACTTTTACATTAATTTTCAGTTTCTTATTCACCAATATACTTCAGTAACTAAATACAGTGTATGTCAAGAATAAGCCAGCTAGAGCCACCTAACGAGTTAAACTGCACACCACCACCCCCTAAAAAACCAAACCAAACCAAACAAAAAAGCCACAAACAACAACAAAAAACCCCAAACCTAACCAAAACCCAAATGAAAACAACCACAAAAAAAACCCACAACAAACCACAAACAAAAGCAAACAAAGAGAAAGGGATCACAAGAACCTAAAAAAAGAGTAAGGGAACAGAAGAAAGAGTAACAAAACAGAGTAAGGGAACTGTTACAAGCATGCAATACTTAGCTGCACATTGAGAAGTCAATTACTCCAACCCATAGTGTATGAACAAAGAAAAATAGTTGTGGTCTTTGTATCTTTCATTATTTTACTTTCAATTTTAAATTAAAGCGGTGCAATGATTAAAAAAAAGAAAAAAGTCAAATTCAAGAAGGCTCTGGAGCCTCTCTAATAGGCATATACCACAGGGAGAGCCACTTCAGCATATTAGGTCACAAGGTTTTAAAAAACTTAAAAACCTAGTTTTTACAAAAGTTCTCACAGATATTTGCTTTAGGGACCGTTATCACTTACGTAAGTTCATGCAGTTTTCTACTTTTCTCCTGATCAGTTGCCTTCAGCTTCTCATGCTCAACTCTCAGACGTTCCTGTTCAAGCATCATCTTCTGGTTTTGGCTGAAGGTGGAAAAGTAAATATTACATCAACTGAGCCTGTCAAGCGTGACATTCAGTAAAGCAAGAGAAGTTAGGAAGTCACTGCTGGAGGAAACCCTCGTCACTTCCTTCCCACCACACTGTGCTTCTGTAACTCGCGCGGTCCCGAGACGTTCAGCGCTACTAAAACAACGACACTGACTTACTCTTGAAGTTCAGTGATAAGTTTCTCCTTTGCATCAACCTCATCTCTTAGGCTACTGATTTGTTTCTGATGCGTCTCACGATGGCTCTGGATTTGCTGTTCCACAGCTTGCTATTGGAAAAGACAGTATATGCTTTGACAAGTTGCCATACTTCACCTTAAAGAAAACAATAAAGGAACAAAGAAATTAACTTACCTTGACTTCATTTGCAGTTTGAACCTTATTCAAGTGTTCTTTCTCCATCTCATGGACTTTTTCTAGCAGGGATAGAGAAAACACATTTCAGTCAAGTAGCCAGGTGATCATAGGGAAGACAGAATTAGTTTCCCCTTCCTTTCCTCACATCTTAAAGTTTGGTAAAAGTCCCCTCCCACCACAAAGATCAATTAAATCAGCACATTCAGTGCTATGCATACTAGTTCTTTCAAACAGCAAATGTGCTTTTCCATCAATTCTACACGTTCAGTAGCAAAAAGCCATTCTAGAGCTCTGTCCTTTAATCTGAACAGAACATTTTTGTTTGGTTGGGTTTTTTTCTTCAATATTTATCACTATATACTCAACATGGCAGGGAGGTGTAGGGAAGCAATTCCTACCCTGTGCTCGGAGCTGAACTAGTTCTTCATTAAGGGAATCCACAGACTCTTCCAGTTGTCTCTTCTTCTGTTCCACATTCTGAAGATACTCAGTCAAGGACTTGATCTTGGCTTCATGCTTGTAGAATGGAAAAGATTCATTTACTTTGGAACTATGTATCACGGAATTACATCTGCATAAACAGTTTAAACTTACTTTTAAACAAGTAACCTGATCTCAAAACAAAAATGGTGCCAGCTAAGCTCTGAGGAGAATACGACTACTGAAGTAGATCTGTCACGTAGTCTGTAAGACAACTTCTTTGTTCTGAATTGGATTGAAATACATTTTTTTGTTTGGGTGAAGTTTTGAATGTTAAAGACTACCAGAGGCAAGAGAGACCCATTGTATTTACAAGACTGCAGAGAAACAGGCATCTCCTGATTTAAAAGGAGAGATGTTCATCTGTATGTAGAACAAAATAAAGAAAAATTAAATGGCCTATGTTGCACACAACTTTCAGCAGTGTAGAAGTCATAGTACTGATCTTTAACACTGCACTCAGATGGCCTTTCTCACAGTTAAGCGTATTTAATCTGCTATGCAAGCTTACTGTAATTTTTACTGTGCTATTTGCTACCTCTCCCACTTCCAACCTCCTACATTAGCAGGCAGAGTGCTCAACAGCCACTGCTTCTCTAAGACTTGTATCTGTAAAGGATCCTGGGATGGAGAACAGATGGACCCCAGTATTTAAAACAAGCACTACAAAAGCACTATCAGGCTACAGACATATTGCAGAAATTCTGACATCCTGGCACACGATTACTCAGAAGCTTCCAAATGGAAGAGAATATTGAAGATGCAGCTGAGTCTTGTGGCTGTCTGATCACAGTGTACTTTGTTAGGTGCCAAATAAAAATTGCAACTTCCCCCTCCCCCAGCAGGTTAATGAATTCAGAAGAACGTTTAGGAAACAGACTGTGAAGAAACATTTACCTGTGAGATACGCAGCTGGCAGGCAGCCAATTCCTTTTCATTTTCTTCCATTTTCTTATTGCTTTCAGCCTGTGTGCTTTCTAACTGTTTGCAACGTTTGACCATTGTTTTTACTTCTGATTTCATTTTACTAATGTACAGTCTCGCAACTGTGAATTCTTCATCAATCATGCCAGTTCCCTCAGGCTGCTGAAAAGGGTGGAATGACACGTTTAGAAAGCTCAGATAACGAAACAGAATTAAAGATGAGCTGGAGCAACTTCTCCCAGCACACATCTCCCACCTCAGCTGATAATCAGAGGGTTTAAACATCAATACATAAGTTAAAAATAAACCCAAGTTTTCTGATTGCTTATTTGCACAAAGGTTAAGTGGGTAGAAAAGGTAAAAAAATGTCAACTGAAGAGGGAAACACAGATCACTATAGATTTCTAACACTGCTTACATTCTTGTCCTACTGTGATCTTCTAGATTTGTAATAAAAATGCAATGAGTATCTGAAATAAAAGTATCATCCTGATTATCAGCGTAGGTCAGCTTTATATTTCCATGACAATGCTGCTGACTATGACCATTCCATACAGCAGTTTAACAGCATGAATGAAAACACTACCTCAGGGGGAAAATAATAAAAAAATCATACCTACTCTTTCTAGTCTTTGTGTAATAAAATAGTTTGGGACCTAATGAATTCACAGTAGAAGACAATGGATAAGCTTATGCCCAAATTGATATACACAATGCTCCCAGGGCTGGTTATTTTTACCATACCATGAAAACTGACCACACCTCACCCATCCACAACGATTGTGTGCAATACGTGGAGTTAAAGATTGCACTGACTAATCCTTACCTTGACATCATTATTTCCTACTGCAATTCCTATCTCTGCAAGGTCTTTTAGTAAGGATGCCATCATTTCTGTTGCTCGTTTCTTCTGATGGTTGGTCATCTCTTTAAGTTTCTGAAGCTCTGCGTCTATACTGGCTAGAGTGACCTACAGTAAAAGAAATTACACTTGAATAAACAAAACACTCTTGTTTTTAGATTAGTTCCATACTATTTATTTAAATACAGCAACGTGTAGTTGCCTACTGAAATGCCCCATTTTTATGTCTAAAACCAGACTGATAGCAACCTCTGTGAATATGCCTTCGAGTAAAAATGTAGATGTTCTAGAGTGAGGGTCTTTCTTCTGAAAGTACTGGAGACAGAGGCCTTAAGTTCACAAAATACAAACTTACAACTCTACAACAAAATTCACATCAACACTGTTAAACCACATTCAGAGTTACATGTGGTTAAATGCTACAGAGAATTGCATTTACGTGATAGCGAGTCCAACACTTTTCACCATATTTTGGTAGAGCAAAATAAATTCAGCATTGCCTGCAGAGCTCTTAACTCTTTCAAAAACTGCCATCAGTTCCCAATCACCACGCTTACCCTAGAGCAGTTTTTCAGCCAGCCATGAGCTGCTTTGGTTGCAGTGGCTGCAGCTCAGCAGGTTGCATATTTGCAAGTTGTCTGCTCTCTGTTCTCCAGTTTTGGTTTGGTTTTTTTTTAAATGACAGAAGTTTTAGAGCAGGAAAGTTTCAGCCAGTGATGCCAAAGGATGGTTACTGCATGGGTTAGCTGTGACAGCCTGAGAACACTGACATGTCTTCATCGTACCACATCTCAGAACAGTTGTTGCTTTCTCGGGGATTGGGTTCTTCATGACAGTCAACGGACATTAGTTATAACAGTTATAATTTCTAGAATCATCTGACAGCCTAGAAACTAATTACAACCAAAAAAATCAACTAAAAAAAGCCCAGGAAAAAACCCAAACCACACACACACACAGCACCAGCCTATTTCACCAAGATGTAAATAATGCCCGCAACAGGAAGAAATTTAGGAAATAATTTGACTTTCAGTCAACCTTCAAATGATGTAAATTGCCAAGATAAGTCAGATCAGAATAGCTGGAAATTTAAAGAGAAGTCTCATGCTCTCGTGAACATCGATGCCAGAGTTCTGTCAAATCTTACTAACTGAAAACTGAAAGGCACATTCACTACAAGACCCAGACCCACTCAATTTTCACCTTCAAGACCAGAGAAGACTGAGACTGCCACCATCACATATTCTGTCTGCAATGCCAGCAAACGTGCTGAACCTTTCCAGCACTGACAATTTTAGGATAGTGGCTAGAGTATTTAGCATTTAAAACTCATCGGACTCTGCCACATAATCGGCTACCAAAACTGTCAGTCAATTCAGAAGCTATGCAGGTATGTAAGGAGGCGTATGGTATTAATTCTGTGAGACTGGTGCTGCTGCATCTGAATTTTAACCAGGGTGATCTTCTGGAATGTGTCCTCAGTGTTCAGAGCTATTCCTTTCAGAAAGGAAAAATAAACTGCCTATTTTCCAAGGCATCGAGGTAATTTATTTTAGGTGCCAAAAATACAGCATGTAAATACACACTCCTTTCAAGAAAAACTGTAGCACGCTCACTGCAATTTCAAGATTGGAAGAAGCAGATTCTTAAGTGAGGACTACCCCAACTGCACGAGAAAGACAAAACTGAGGGAGATCACTTGCACTTAATGGAATTGTTAACTTCTGACATCTATGATTTTTCTGTATACTCTTCAGGCAGTAAATGTCATAGGTACTAAAAAGAGGAGAGCTATCAAGGTCAGTCAGTGTGCACTTTTTTCCGAAGCATACCAGTTTCAGAAAATCATCCTTTGCTGAAACTAAAGAAGTTTAAGACTTCAGCCTCCCATTTTCCCTTGTGAAAAACCTTTAAGTGACTTTAAGCAAGAACTACAGGTAAGGCAAGGAAAATGATATTGAAGAAGACCGTCGGTAATTTCTTATCCCAATTTCCTACCGATTTTTGATTGAGTTCATCGCTAAGCAGTTCATATTCTTTTGCCTTATCTTCTACTTCCTGAGACTTCTGATCATAATTGACAGCTAATTCTTCAAGGGCTTGTAACACTTCTTTCACTTCCTCTTTAGAGGCATCGTTCTCAGCCTGAAGGCGATTCAACTCTGCTTGCAAGTTGTCTTGGTCCCGCCTGGTGGATGCTAAAAGCTGCAACATTGATAGAGACTTATTTAAAATTTACAACAACAAATAATAATCCAGAAAATTCCATGTATGAGTTGAACCCTATTAATGCTTTTAGTTACTACAATAGCTTTTATCTACATTTTTTTAGCGTCTAGGATCATGCACTAAGGATGCCAAGGAGAGGAAATTCTTTGGCTTTTTAAGGATTTTCAGAATGGAAGTGATCAGAAATCAAGACAAGTAGGGACAGCAACTGGAAACACACATGGAATACTGCAAGTCCTCAAAAAAAGCCACTGCACACTACTCCTGAGTCTGAAATTGTCAACAGGTTAAGGACTACACTTCCTGCACTTACCTCTGTTAGCTGCTGAAGAGTAACTAGACAAAGTGAACAGTCACTGACATGGGAGATTTATTTAATTAAGATTAAACAGTAGCTCAAACTTCCTGAGTCCTTGACCCATTTCCTTCTTGCCATATACACAAACATTATTATTTTGTTAATCTTTGTGCTATACAGAATTATTTTTTCTAGCATCTTGGCTAAATAAAATTAATAGTTTCTTTATCAGTAGGTATGCTCCCCATTCCATTGTTACATCACTGGCAGCAAGTGCATCCAAACTGAATATTCTAGCAAGTATGGTCTGAAGGAACACAAAGATACTTCCTTTTTCACTATGGGTCATAAGTTTCCCTCCTCCTCTTTCTCTCACTGCACAGCAACTGACCAAAAGTAAACCTTAAGACAGATTTCTTACAGTAAATCAAGGTATCTTCAGTTTTGACAAACTGCTAACTTTGCATGTGGAAAACAACTGCTGATGTCTTTGCATAAAATATTTCAGTTCCTTCAATCTTCAGGGATACTTCAGGTTCAGGTAAACTGGTTTAAGTTTAGCCATTAGCACAGTGTAAGTGGGGGGAATGAACAAGCAGAGCATTTAGATAAGGAATAAAAGAGACCTATTGTATGGTAATAAACTGTCATTCCACTCCCTGGTCATAAACTGGGACCTATTCAGAACATCTTCAATTTCTTCTTTAAAGAAAAGACAAACAAAAACCAGAATAAAGTTTTGAGAGTGAAACTCACCTCCTCCTGATCCAACATTTGTGTTTTCAGTTTCTCTACTAGTTGGCTCTGCTGATTAATTTCTTCATCCTGCAGTTAAGCAAGACTGTGTTCAATAAACCAATAAATAACCACACGGGAAAAATAATCTAAGAGAGCAGATGTTAGACACTGGAGTTTTCCACATTCTGAGACAATTACACAGCTGGATCAAGTGTACTTTCAGTATGTTTGCAGATGACATCAAGCCCAGAGCTGCAGCTGACATGCCTATAGGACACCATCCAGAGGGACCTGGACAAGCCTGAGAAACAGGCTCAGGTGAATGAACATCATGAGCTTCAATAAATAAAGCCAAGTGCAAGGTCCTGCACCTAGGCGAGTACAATTCCTCAATCAATCAATATAGGCTGAAGGATGATGAGATTTGAGTGCAGCCCTGTGGAGAAGGATCTGGGGGTACTGGTGGATAAAAAGCTGGACATGAGCCAGGAATGTGTGCTCCCAACTCAGAAGGGCAACTGTATCCTGGGCTGCATCAAAAAAAGCGTGGCCAGCAGGTCACAGGAGGTGATTCTGCCACTCTGCTCTGGTGAGACCCCACCTGGAATGCTGTGTCCAGCTCTGGAGCCCTCAGCACAAGGACACGGACCTCTGTGGACTGGCTCCAAGAAAGGCTACAAAAATTATCAGAGGGCTGGAACAGCTCTCCTGTGAGGAAAGCCTGCGAGAGTTGGAATTTTGTTCAGTCTGAAGAGAAGGCTCTGGAGAGACCTTACTGCAGCCTTTCATACTTTAAAAAAAAAAAGAGCCTGTAAGAACTATGGACACAATCTTTTTGTAACAGGGCCTTTTGCAACAGATCAAGGGGTGATGGTTTTAAACTGAAAAAAGATAGATTTAGACTAGATAGGGAGAAATTTTTCACAATTAGAGTGGTGAAAGATGGTAGGTGCCCCATCCCTGGAAATGTTCCAGGTGAGGTTGGACAGGGCTTTGAGCAACCTGATCTAGCTAAAGATGTCCAGGCTCACTGCAGGAGAGTTGAAGAGACCTTTAAAGGTCCTTTCCAGCACAAAGCATTCTGTGATTTTATGATTATTCCAAACAATCAGCTAGGAATGTTCTACACCCAGAAAGTAGAAATACCATTCAAAATTCTCCTTAACACTTCCTTTCAAACTTACTTTTTTTTTTTGTTGTTCTATATACTGATACTTGAGTTTTCAGGACTTTTTTTTTTTTAGTTTCAGCAAAGGAGGGAAAGAAATTAAGGAAGGATATTCACTTAGCACAGATAACTCAACTTTGCTTTCTCTTAATCAGAGCTTCAGAATTAGAGTAAGCACTCCCAGCAAGCTGTACTAACAAATGGAGAATGGCAAATTAAATATTGTAGAATATAGTTCAAGATACAAGAGGTCTTGTACTAAAAAAAGAATAGCATACCTTGTCATCCAGTTGTTTATACAGCTTGGCAATTTCTTCCTCACATTTTCTTCTCTCAGCATCAGTGAAATTGCCTGTTACTCCAATCGTGGTAGCTGGTTTATCATTAATAACAGTAATATCCTTGTCCACTGCAAAAGCTTCTAAGTTGGCCTTCTCCTTGTCAAACTGTTCATCAACTGGTACAGTCTCCCCTTAAAAGAAAAGAATATACTTTATTTTAGTACAGTTAGCCATGACTATCTTCCACAAAGATAACCTTGAGAAGTATTACATACTCCTTACTAACAGTACTGCTCCATGGTTAATAAGCATTCAAGTTCACATGATTACATAGTAAAAACACAACCCCTAGATCATCCAGACTATCTCCTGCTTACCACAGGACATTATGTTTCACTCAGCTACTCTATGAGCTCCAAACCTCACATCAAACAGTGAAAGCCACCTAAGTTGCCCTGAAGACACAAAATCTTTTCCCTTAGCAGTCTGTTTTGCTAGGTAGCCATGTTTACTTTTAAATTGTTCTGCTTCTAATTTAGAAGTATTTTTTCAATTCCAGTTTTAACCTTTTATGTTCATTAAGTCTTTTCTGATGAGAACACTTAATTAACTTCACATAGAAAAAGTAACACACAATAATCAAGGCATTTCTCTGGTAAACTGAACTAAATTCCTTAGCGTCTTATATATGCACTCTATGGAAGGTACAGGCTCTTTCCAACACTCCAGTTATCTTGTGTCAATATTCCAGAACAACTATATTTAACATTTCAGGTGTGGCCTCATACCATCTCTGTAGAATTTAAAAATACATAATAATAAAAAATAAATTTAAAAAAATCCCTAATAATAAAAATCCCATCCTACTGAGCTTACTCTATACGTGCAGTTGTCTACAAGACTGCAAAATCATCTTCTCTAGCTGCTAAACTCCAGAATACATCTGTAAGTATGGCCTACGTTGTTCTTTTCCTCAATTTGAGGGTTCATACATAACTTGCATTTTGCCAGACACTTCAGTCAATAAGTTAATGATTCAGGAAGAAAGAACAGGCACATATTCTCTACTGCCAGCAATTTGAGGATTTGAGTGAGGTTTTTTTTTCTTATTAAGACATTTGAGTTTTAAATGAGGACAAGATCTTGTGATATTGATTTGAAGTAGAAAAAACAGACCAGAGAAAATATTTCAATTGGTTTCCACATTTACAATTAATATTTTTTTTTCTCCCTCAAAAAGAAAGTTTAGAATGTAGGTAACAGTAGCTGGGCTAGTAAATCAAGTGTTGAAGGACGTGGCACCAACATACCCTCAGACATTTTGCCATTACATGATTATTAGAAGCTGCTCAGTTGCAACAGAGTGAACAGACATTTTTTATGTCAACTTAATACCCTAGCTTTAACATTCTTATTAGTGTCTTGCACAGTGCTCTTAGTTGTTTTTGCTATCCTGAAGACTAAGTTGGTGTCTGTTGTCTTGCCTGAAGTTTGCAGAACATAAGTAAAGTTGCTTCCTACCGTTCCGCCACCTGTTGAGTTCGTTTTCCAGCCACTGTATGGTGTTACGCAGAGTCTTGTTCTTCTCCTTTTCCTTCTCATACTTTTTCTTCCACTGTTCTGCAGTGAGCTCCACATTGACACAGACTGTGTTCTTAATGGTCTTTGCTCTACATTGAAAGAGCAAAAAGCTCTGAAACTTCATTTTTAATGAAAGGAACTAAAGACTACTACATAAAGTTTCTATATATCGCTGGTGAAAGCGTAAGGATTCTTACCTCTTCCAAAAGTTTATTTTTACTCCCTGTAACTTACCATTCTTTCCTTTGGATTGATACAACTGTTAACAGACAGGGCAATACAATAAACTCTGAGAAGGCTGAACAATCTCAAGCTGTTGGAAAAATTCAGGTGCATACTTTCACCTGAAAGAATGCGAGTCGGGACAGTAGTGCACAGCTCTGAGCAAAGGGCAGCATTCACCACACCCAGCAAACACGTCTCCAGTGGAGAGCATAATACTTTCAGGGTGGAAACCAATACTCTTAGGGTGGAAACCATCCAGCTCATTTCAACCCAAAAATCCAGTTACTAGATGTCCATTAACAAGCTTTAAAGTTCAGATGTGATTGTCTACATTCAGTCAGGCAAATCTCATCCAAAGACATCAGCTTTGGAGATGAAACTACAGGCACTAGTAATAATAACTTCATTAAGTTAGCATCAAGTTTTTTTTGTTTAGTGCCATCCCTCACACGAGTAATTAAGCATCTCTCTGCAAAGTCTTACTGGGACCAATTACTACTAAGAGACACAGGATTTTCTGTTACGTGGTATTTATCCAGCCATCAGTTACTACAGGTGAGGGTTTCAGCACAGATTCAACATCCCTTGGAGGCTGAATTAATACACCAGACTAACTATGGTGGCTGAGATAGGAGCATACTCTGGCAGCTCCTGCAGAATTCAAGAGCATAAGGCAGTGACACTACAGAGCTACAGCTGGAAGACACTCCCCGATAGCTCATTCATTAAATATTATAGCTCATTCATTAAATTAAATCTCCTAGATTCTAAAAGGAGACCAAAAAAAGCCTTCCACTGCTGTGAAACACAGTCATTACTCCATACCCATGAACTGTTCATGTTCTGCTAGAATTTTAAGAAGTTCTGAAGTCAGCTAGTCTACTTTCCGTTATAAAAAGCTCCTCTGAAAAGACCAGTCAAAAACTATCTTGTTGAACTAAAGTGCAAGATGTACACGAACCTAAAAGACATGGGGAGCTAAGTAAAAAGCTGAAAGCTTTCTTAATGTGCTCTAGTAAACGAAGTAATTATATCTAGTGGTGACAAACTGGAGTATTGCAATGATGCATTAATAACAGAGTGATAAAGGAGAAATACCTAACAAAATACCAATTTTTAATTGGCTTCTTATAAATTCAACTACAAGTGACACGGGAATTCAGAAGTATTAACTCAAATGTTACTGGAATGCAAGATACAGGAAACAGACCAGAAGATGTAATTCAACATCTTATCAAAAGGTGGCAGAGAACAGGCTCTACCTTCAACTTCACCAGGGAGAACTCCTTCCTCCCTCCTTCCACTTGAACAAATTAAGAGGTGTATTAATTACCCTCCAAGACTATATATTAAACCACGTTTTGAACCAAACTATATGCTCTCCTTCTGGAAATACACAGTCCTCAGGATCTTGCCCACCTTCGGGATATTTATGTAACAGGAGATAAACCAGCTCACAACACTTAATCACGTGTGCACTGAACAATTACAGAAAGAAAGTAAACAATCTCATTAATTTGATTCAGGAATCTTAACAGAGTAACTTCCATATTTCTCATTCTGCACATTTCTAAACATAGTAAGAGGAAAATATTAAGTCATTTACTCACCTTTGGCCAAACAGAAGAGTAGATTTAGTTTCAGATTCGTTGTATGAAGATGGAGAGC
The DNA here is from genome assembly GCA_024611175.1 of Megaceryle torquata. Classification (NCBI taxonomy): domain Eukaryota; kingdom Metazoa; phylum Chordata; class Aves; order Coraciiformes; family Cerylidae; genus Megaceryle; species Megaceryle torquata. The sequence goes on along the minus strand of JANIJG010001129.1, from coordinate 21,646 downwards.
AGCAAATAACAATGGTGGTTCTGCAATTACCCCCTAGGGAATCTTGAAGGATTCTGGTCATTTTGCTATCACGATATGGAACGTAAGTCTACCAACAAAATGGTTAAATGAAAGAGTCATGATTTTTCAGACAGATTATTTCATTTGTTGAAATAAGAGCTATGCTTTTGCTAGGTAATTTCATTCATTAATCTAAAACTGAACACTCATGGGATGACACAAAATTGTACTGCTTATGTTTGATAACTTTTCAAGCACAAGAAAACTTTTAGTGTGATGATTAGGTCCCTTAACATTAAATGTAACTTTATCAATCATCAGTGTCAACACAGTACAAGAGTACTGGCCACCTGCAATGCACTGATGCAACTGGATTAGTTTAAAAGTCTCTGTGCATATCACTGACATCAGTAAAGAATTTCTGCCTAATATTACCTTCAGAGATGAAAGCCTTTAACCTTGAAGGCTAAAAATACAAAACAGAACACTTACACTGCTTTCAGCCAAAGCTGAGATGACATTTCCAAGAGCTGACAAAGACTTGTTGATATTCTTGGCCTCATCCAGCACAGCACCTTCTGCTCCAGTTTTACTAACCTGTAAAAAATTTCAGTAAATTACTAAATACATCTTCAAAAACACCTTCCACATTTAATATGAGCTTTTTTTTTTTCTTTTAAGTCAGTCTCCCTGACTTTGAGGTACTCATAAACTAGCTTATTAGAATAAGTAAACTTGTCCTCACTCTTTGCCTGACTCACCATCAATTTTTCATTCAAAACTCAGTGGCTGAGGATGCTTCTGATTTTTTTTTTAAACTGAAGTGAATATTTTGCCTGCAAATTATGCATTTTCACAGAAGACAAACATCTAGTTAAAAACTTCCATCAAATAAATTACTTCAGAAGTTGTTTGAAGTTCGTAAGACAGCTTGAATTCCTTAAACTAAAAGGAAATCAGCATTATGAATAGTTTGTCCAGAGGTCATCCTTAAAAAAACAAACCCAAAACCAAACAAACAAGAAAAAAACAACACAACAAAAACTGCCCCCTCTACCCTTCACTCCTCCCAAAAAATCCCCACAAACAACCCAACCAAACTACACAACAACCCCTCTAGAAAATATACTAGAGTCTTTATTAGCAAGAATTTGTGAGAACAGATTTTAGAGGCTGAATCTGATCTACATGTGTGCTCTAGGAACTTAAGCTGTTATCAGTAGAAATGTGAAAGAAATCTACCCTGACACCACTCCATTTACTTTAGGTCTTCTACCTCAAGGGTTGAATTTGCCTTATAGTTCTATAACCTTTCCTTTACTATTCTTCTCACCAAGCTGCAATCATGACTACAATTAAGCAATTCTACTTGCCTATACTTAAACCAAACAAGACAAGGCAAGAGAAAATCAGGTATTTCAAAAAGACTGGGAAAAGCACAAAAGCAAAGTTTGAAATAACTAGTGAAAAGAACAAAGTTATGGAGAAAGGAGACCTGCACCACAGTCCTTTTCCTTAACTGTTCTCACTTTAATCACAACAAAGCCATAGAACAATGACACGTGGAGAGACAACAGCAAGCAGAAAGGACTGAAAAAAGCTGGAGACAAAGATGGGGATAAACCCAGAAGCAAAGATGAAAAGAACATTAAAAAACCCCAGCTCTTAAAAGGCTAATTACAGCCTGTAAGTAGTGCTATGGAATAAGCAAAATGGTACCTATTTCCTGCCCTGCTTTAAGCCACTGACACAGGAAAGCAAGCTGTCATTTTAAACAATGTCAATCAGAATTTCAAACTAAGAAATTTGGTACCCCTGCATAGCAAAGTTCAGATATTCCACATCCATAAAACTCTTTATTCCAGCACCTGGCTAGCCAACACACCTCTACAGGTTTTTATTTGCTCTTACAGAGACTGAACTCCAGCCTACTTCCCCACCCTGTTCCATATTTACAAACCCTCGCTGCAGAAACACAGATAAGCTACAGAAGAGCCAAGTATCAAAGATCCAACCCAGATTAGGACTCAGAAACCACATTTCAAAAGTTAAAATGCTTCAGAGATGACAACTGAACAATTAGTATTACATTAATGTAAAATATTTGACTGCAAAAATTAACCCAAGTTTTTCAGAGCAGAAAAAGAAATTTAGAATTACCTTTTCACTACCGGCCAAGTCCACCAGGTAAAGTTTTCCACTTAGTTTCTGTTCTGTTTGAGTATTCTCTTGTTTTACATTAATAAGAAAAATACTATGACTTCGGGAGCTGTGTTCATTCATATCTATAAGCCAAGATACATAAATTGTCAAAAATACTTCTAGAACCAAACTAACTTAACAAAACAGTAGCTTCCCACAGTGAAGAGGCAGATCTGAAGCTAATGAAACCATATCATCTCTCAATGACAATAAAACTAGAGGCAGCAAAACCAATAGCATTGGCTAAATATCAAAGAAGCAGTTTCCCTTAGGCTTTTATTAATAAGCTCACTGATATCTGCTAGCCTGTCAACTATGGATTACGTGCTTTAATTTATTATTTTGTAGATTTATAATGTATCACATATTTATCCTTTTGTAAAAAATTTAGACTAGATAGCCTAATCTTTCATCCCCTTCTTGTTCTCAAATACCTCCTGCCCCCTCTGCTGTGAAACAAACAAGGACTTACTGAAAATATAAAGAATTATTTTAATTCATTAACAAAATTTGAGCTGACTGCAATCTGAATGACATCTGCCTCTTTCTTCTTCCTTTTAATCATAAACTTCTCACAGGCCTAAAGGGACCAGCTTATTGATGTCACAGAAGCAGCTCAGCATAGAGTAACATCCTTCTATCCAACTTTTCACTGTATCTCAGTTAGTCCAGTCCAAGCTTCAGAACCTTACTACCTGGAAGCAATGAAGAGAAAGTGCAGGACTGAGTCAGTCCTTATGAAGAACATCATATTTTGATCCTTAACCAAACAGCAAGAGAAATCTTATATTTTCTTAATGACTCTGTGTGTTTATATTTATTTATTTATTTATTTTCTCTTCCTGAATAAAGAACCAGACAGGGGAAGATGGTGAAACTCTCCCTCAAACTGTCTCTCAAGAGATTTCCAACAGTCATTTCAGTTACCAAGAACTGCAGCGTTATTTTGCATGAACCTCACTTTCCTTGCCTTTATTTATTTATTAACCCTCTGTCACCTCATCATCCTGCTTCTTAAAGGAATTCAGACCTATAACACAGCTCCCTGTAACTCAGTTGCAAGCCATGGCCCAAAACGCTTGGGACATTGGGATGCTGCTTAAGTCTGCAGCACGTCTGAACAGATATGGCCTTTCTTAGAATATGCAACACAATGGCCAAACTGGAGACAAGACAGTGTCTTCCTTATAGATTCACAGGCTAATTGAAACAAATGCCACAAACTAAAATTTTTGCACTATTCCTAATGCAGAATGACACCTTTTTCTCCAATGATTCAGAGCTCCTACTTTCTCTTTTCAATTTGAGTAACATCATCTAACAAGCAATGAATTGAAATACTTGTTTCTGAAAGACATGCTGACACTGCTTATGCCAGATCCTTTCAAGAATCTCAATTATTCAGCTCACTATTTTTGCCTTCTCTACTTTTTAAGGCATAGCAGAAGCCAATCCATAAAGCACTAAAAGGAGACAAAAGGTAACACTTACTTGTAACTGCTACATGTCGATTTGATTTTCCTTCATCTATAGTATCCATAACTTCTTCTGGACTACATACAAAACGTTCTGTGCAACCCTGTAAGAAAAACAAAAGAAAACAGCCACACCAACATGCCAGAGGTAAGTGGTGTACACTAGAGGAGGGCAAGATGAAAAATATCTTGGACTGATGCTCACCTTTACATAGGGAACTCTGTTTTTGTCCTCATGAACAGAAAGATTGGTCTTTGAAACTGGAAGATAAAAAGTTCAAAGGTATATAGGATTTCTTCGCAAAATGAGCTGCGTAGAATACGTGTTAGAGATGTTATTTCTCAGCAACACTTTAAAAACTTTAATATACATTAAACAACCACTACTGCAGATTTAGCAATGTTACACAGGTTAGCTTCATGCTTTCTCATATTATTGTACCCTTAGGTGTAGGTTATTGGAACACTGCATAACTATCTTAGTATAATGGTAAGATTTTGGGTTTGTTGTTTTGGTTTGTTTGGTTTTTTGGGGTTTTTTTTTTTATTATCTCTCCAAAACTATTTCTTTTCTATGTTCAACACAAATAGAAGGCTTACCATCCAAAAGGTCCCTTATTTTATCCAAGTATATTTCAAAATATGACACCTAGAAGTGGGAAGGGGAATAAAGGTACAGCATTAGAAAGCAAACATGCTTTGCTTTTTCATCTGAAGGACCTAGCATGACTATTATGACCTCCCCCATAATACCACATCTAGCTCAAGTCCTTAAGGCTGAACTAAAATACACCTTTAAGAAGAAACTATTTTGATCAAAAGCTTCAAACACTATCAGCACTGCCATAGGTTATCAGGATAGCTACCATCAATGTTTAATGGAAACAAGATTAAAGTGTTAACTTAATTCTTCTTTACAAAGCGTCAGTTACTTCAGAAATAACTCACATTTAGACTTTGCAAGTTACAGGCATTTGAAACAGATACAGAACATCCATTTAACCACAGACTACTTCCAGTTTTAATACAGATTAAATAAGCAACAATGAGGAAGTTTACCTTAATATGAAACTCAAGGTTCTCATCCATAGAGTAAATATAATTAAAAATATCTTGCACTATTCTTGGAATAATACCCATTCCATCTGGGTCATGAAGCTTCCCCTTATTAGAAAAAGATAACAGTAAAATGAAACAGTCATACTGAATCCAACATCACAAGCAGTATCCAAAAGCAAACCAAACAGTTATCGGGCAAATTAGTTTTAAAATGCTAACAAGCATGATGCACTATAAAGGAAAGCCTTGATTTTTATTTTTTTCCTTTCCTTTAGAATTTGCCAGGACTGAAAGAAGAGCCTCAGAAATCTCCCAAACTACTGAAAGTGTTAACATTATTCCTGTGTTTCTCATCCTGCTACTGAAGGCTGAAAAACCACAGTAATTGCCATTTTCAGTCCTAAAAACCCAAACATCTTGGCTATCAAAATGTTGCAATGGCAGTGGAAAGAAAATTAACATTGCAAGCTGAAAACAAGCAGACATCTTATTTCTAGAAAGATAAGACTACAGTGATGAAAATGACATTCAGAAACAAAATATTTTAATCTCTCTTACTTCCATAGTGTGTGTCTTTCCAGATGATGTTTGCCCATAAGCAAATATTGTACCATTGTATCCCTCGAGTACATCTAAAAGGAAAGAATATTTTCATTAGCATTCCTTTCCTTCTTCTAAAGGAAAGTCAAATGAAATAGAATGCAAAATTAGGCAGTTCCTAAAATGTTCAGCAAGGTAAATCATTCAATGTTTGGAAACTCTGTGCTAGAGTTGGTGGGAGGGAGGATGTTCCTCCCTACCCTTTTAATGCATTAAGTCATCACCGACCGTGTTTTAGAAGTATACAGCATTAGAAGCATCTGTTCCCACAAACGGAAAAATCAGAGCTTCAGAGTCAGAAAGAAAAAGGAAATCAATACAGCTGCCAGGCTGAACAGATAAGTCTTTGATAACTCGGAAGAAGAAACCACACATAAGAATGCTGTGATATTTTCTGCTTTCAGGGATGTTTTACTGTCCAACTGTGAAGAGAATAAGCTATGCCATCAGTTTCAAGCATCTTATTTTTCAGTCCTAAGCTTACATTTTAAATTATGGATGAAGCAACCCAAAGTTTCAGACTGAGAGGTGAAGGGCTGGTGGGTTCTTTTGTTTACAAGTCAGTTCCTGTAGAACAATCACATCCTGCAAGCAAACTTTTATTTTCCAACAAGCATGAGATGCTCCAGATGGAGAAGTCTTTACCACCCCACCACACCCGTAATCCACCTGTCCCACCACTAGAGCTCATTTGCCACTTGATGTAGCACAGCCTAAATACACCACACACAGGAATAGAGATTACATTTTAGATGGACAAAAGGGGCAACATTCAAATTCTTAGATAACCCCAGTTTTTAAGGAGCAAATTTATAATGATTATAATAATGATTACTATTTAACTCATTAAAGGGTTAAATACTTGCAGCAGCATAGATTTTCCACAGAAATTATCTTTTTTAATGACCAAATAAACCCTGCACTTACCAAAACTTCTCTTGTCATTATTAGTTGATATTTCAGGAGGGTTCTGATAAGGCTTTGTTGTTTTGAAAGTTTTGTCAGTTAGAGCTTATTACTGGTCTCCTCAAGAAATCAAAACAATTTTATTTTCAGAAGACTAGCTAATTGCTTACTGTAACAACTTACTCTGGTATAATCTTATTTGTGGTAAGACTTGATTTTCTGAAGTTACCAGGCGAGTTCTGACAATTCAAGTTTGGAGAAAATGTACACTCCTCACCTTTAAACTTCTGCTTGTGAAGCTAAAAATCACATTCAAAAATCATCCTCCTTAAGCTGGGTATTAAATAAACAAGCTTAGAAAAGTTCTATAGCATACACCTCATTTCACAAGTTTCCTCTCCTCTTATATTCCTCCAAACAAATAAATGTAGGATGTTTTCACCAGTAAACTTGACAGGGAGAAAAAAAAACCCCACCAGACCTATTCATAAGAGGTATTTTGATTAATTTCTGACAATTATTTTTTAAGCAATCTTTTGCAGAGAACTGAAAAAAACCCCACATCAAACTACACCAAAACATAAAGGTAAATGCTATCAATGTTGCAATCAAGTGAAACAGCACGTTAAGCACTGACATAATTTAACAGGGTGATTTTTTATCCTGCTATGATCCAGGCTGGCTCTTATTAAACATTCAGAAGGTAAAAGGCAGCAATAAAATTATCAGTTTTCAACACTGAAATGCATAAAAATACGTGACACTTCCTTAAAGTTGCTGTTCCACCCTACCTTTGACAATCTTCTTAGCACAGTCATTGTATACTTGTTCCTGTGATGTGTTTGACTGGAATACACGGTCAAATATATATGGCTTGGACTGGAAAAAAAAGACACAGAAGAGCTATTAAGAAAAACAGATATGGGAAGTAGAACAGGAAAGTGTTTGTTCATATAGTTTTGAAGTACCCTGTACTGTCTCAGTCCAAACTTTTGTTCTGAGCACTTAAAGACCGTAGCAAGGAAATCAGCTTATATAGTGTTGCCTAAATCTTCACATGCTTGCCTACAAGTAAGGCCTTGAATTAAAGATATTTGGTTTCAAAGCACAATCTAAATAGTTCTCCAAAACTACCACATGACCGCAGTTTACTCAATTTACAAAGTAAGCCAATGCCTAGTCTGTACATCTGAGAACCCCGTACTCTCTTCTACTCTGGTGGCAAGTTTACTCTGGTAAACTCAAATTATGAAAACCAGGCTATACCACAGGACACAGAACAGCTGTCTTGGTAATATTTGTTAAAAACCTCAAACCAAGAAGAAACATTCAGGTCACCTACAGTCAGCAGAAGAACTATTTCTCCATACGTGATATCCTTAAAATAAAGCTCCATAAGCAGAAGGAAAAGGCCATTTTGGAGGAAAGGAACCTTTTACATAAGACTTATTTTGGAAGATACTGTAAGAGGATGCTCTGACATAGCTTTTTGAAAGCAACGTTGGATTTTGCTTTAACAAGAAATTTTGCAGTCCTAAGTGGCTGACAATCCATCAGGATATGAACTACCATACTCATCTTAGGAAGTTCAAATTTTGCAGCATTTTCAGATCTTAGCAGGTAGATTTAGTAGGTATCCAAGCAGATAGGCAAGGTTTACAAGGGACCTAGGTCAGTTACTGTTGCTAAATTCACAGCAGCTGTTAAGTGCTCCACTGTGCCCAAGTTTAATTCATTATCATCCTCCCCCAAGGATATTCTGGAACTGCCTTCCTGACAAAGAAACAAGTATAGCTTCCATCTTTCACCCACCCACCACATTCCCTTCCCCTTCCTGACCTTCCATTTATCTTTTAATAATGTCTAGCATAAGACCAAACAAAGCTTTTTAGATTCAACACGTAACCATCTACTGAGAGGGCCTGAATTCAGGTTGATGAGCTCCCTCTTGGCAAAAATAATTACAGCGTTCACTCTGTAAACAAGCTCAAGAAACCACAAGACTCGGTAGGCAGAAACTATCCCTAAGGTGCTGAAGTTTATCAGAACGCTTGTTTCACAGTAGGGAAATCACAAGCCTTCTTGATTACCTTCATTTTACCTTCAAATACACCTCAAATTCCTGGGTTCTACAGGTAGAATTGAGACCATTACATACAGCAGAAGACAAACAACTAACAAGTTCAGGTAAGCCTGAGGTAAGAAAATGAAGACAGAGAACATGTTACATAAAAAGGTAAGTCACTGTAGAGAAAAAAAAAAAAGAACACTAGGTATACGTTTTCTTTCTCACTAGCAGTTGAAGGCTTCTTGAAACTCCATCTTCACAAATAGCAAATCACTACACACTGCAAGTCATCTACATCACAAAATGCTAATCAGATTTGTTTCTTTGTGCTTAAGTGTGTATTTTATGCACTGAAATAATAACCATGGTGGAAGATCATCTTTAGTATTACAGATTGGAAACAAAATAGTGAGGAAAGTAACAGCAGCCAACATTACAGCATTAGCACTTTTTGTGTTCGTACTTGTAAGATTTAAAGTCTTCTCCAAATTATTGCTCCAGACAATAAACAGATGATGATTATTTCCAAATAAATCAATTTAGAAGAACTTGGGAAAGTTCCTGGATATGATGTGCTGACAATCTATGCAGCAACTGCTAACAACACTATTTTCTCCCAGATCCCAACGTATCTCATCTTTGTTGTTCCCAATAGAGCACAACAACAAAGAGAACAGAAAAGTTCATTAAAATGCAAACTTTATTTTGTATAGCATGGGTCTGAATGTATACACACAAACACACAATGTATGTATTGCTACAGAATACTTCTGATGCCAGAAGTATTTACTTCAAAGAAATTCAACTTAAAAACAAAATAAAACCTATATATAGATTAAAAAACAAACCAGGCTTAGTTTTCAGTACCAAAAAATACCTCATTTAGAAAGAACTGTAGGCAAAAACTGCATAAGTCTGCAACCATCCTGCAATCTACAGGTATTTGCATCAGGTTCTGAAAAGCTTTCTCCTCTACATTTTTAAACAACATTCAGAGGGGTTTGAGAGTTGATTTTTTAAAATTCTTCTGCCAAGCCAAGATTGACTGAACTATTCTTCTTGATCTGTGTTAAAGGAAAATTATGTTTACTAACCTGAAAGTAATCTGTAGACCAAGAATACTTTTAGACTATTTACTCTCCAGTTGCCATTCTAATGCCTTTGTAAGGGAACAGAGCCAAATTACAGTATCACGTAACTACAGTCTCTCTGTTTTACAAAATATTAACATAAAGAATAGCACTATGACAAATGCCATAGACTAGCAAGAGCAAGAACAGAAGACCCAGCTACAAGGACTTCACTTGGGCAGTAATGCCTTTAATTGATCTCATTTATTTATACGGTGAAAGCTGCCAGACACATGACAAATTCCAATTTCCCTCAAGTTAACAACTACTATCAACATACCCACAAAACTTAATCATTCTGGCCAAAAGAATCCTCACAAGGGGTCCTGTTTATACCACTGTCACATTCCCATTCCTTGCAGGTGCAAAGTGGAACATCTGTTTACATATCCTCAGTATTATACCTTCCTAGATGAAGCCACAGTACAATTTTCAAAGCGGTCAAAAATCCAATTATGCATTTCCCTCCCCTCACAGGCTGCGGTACATTTATCACACCTCTGAAAACCCACATTAGAGGAGTGTCCCTGCTCCATCATCACCAAATCAATACCTAACCCAGCAAGTTTAGCCAAGCAGATTCCAGGATAATTATGTTTTAAGAATGTAAGTTACTCCCACTCAGTATGGTTTCACATCTTTGACATCTGCAATGCCTTATCATTCCCCTCTACTTTCTGCTGTAAACAAAGCTAAAACTGTATTACGCAGATTACCCTGCCCTACAAAGCCTCCTCATTACCTTTAAGAGATTAATCAAGAAAGATTAAAGTATCAGATATTTTTTCCTGTACCAGATGCCTTTTCTTCCCCAAGGAGTAAACAATCAGATCTGGAATGTGTCCAGAGAACAATCAATCTCTGGAACGTGTCCAGAGAAGGGCCATGAGGATGATCAAAGGGTTGGAGCACTTCTCCTGTGAGGACAGACTGAGAGAGTTGGGATTGTTCAGTCTGGAGAAGAGAAGGCTCAGGGAAGACCTTACTGTGGCCTTCCAGTGTCTTAAGGG